>CAJNIZ010007653.1:1479-13684 GCA_905231905.1 Symbiodinium pilosum
CCCCCCCCCCTTTTGGGGTTGTAAGGGAGAAAACCCTCTGCGCCTTCAGCAACCATCCAACACGCCCCCCAAGGTCGGCGGACCGAGTTTCCATGAAAGGTAGGTACACTCCCCCAAACTAACATGGAAACCCATATAGCACCCTTTTAGAAGGACTGTAGTCTTTATTGGGCCCTTTTTTGGGTTTCCATGTTAGTTTCCCTAAACCCCCTAAACCCTAAACCCTGAACCCTAAACCCATTTTTGGCTTTCCATGTTAGTTTTCGGGAGTGTAGGACCATGGCTGGTAAATGTCACACCCATGGCAAGGCTCTCAGCTCTCATGTAGTTTCCATGTTCTTTTCCATTATCCCTGTATAACCCCAATATACAGATATATATATATATATTATATATCCCTGTATAACCCTTATAAATCCCAACATAATCCCAATACAACCCCAATATAACCCCAATAGAACCCCAGGATAATCCCTCTTGGATAGGTTAAGTGCTCAGCATGCCTTTTAATGGCGGCATTCTGCACGGAAAGGGTTTAGGGCCAGATTTATGGTCCTTTTTCGATCACCTGCATCATACGGCCTCTAGATGCCTCTAATATGGAGGCTGACCAGGCAAGGAAGCATGATTTCAACAATCTTTGGCATATCAATACTCTTTAAACCATAATAGTTCCAGTGTCCATTTCATGTGCCATGTTCTTGTCCACTTGATGCCCGGCTATTGGGGCAAGATTCGAATATGTTCCTAGGCTATGGGAATGTCTTTTTGTTTGCAGGGGGAGTAGATTTAAATTTGTTCAAAGCTTGAAGATGGACCCGGGGGAAAGGATGCTCGATTTTATTATTTGAACCCCACAAGTATGTTAAGTAATAGCTTCTAGGATTTTTTGTGTTTGGGGTGTGGTTACTAAACTTTTGACGTCCAGGTAGAGGGAAAGTGCTTGAATCAGCAGATGCCCCCCAATCAGCGCTAAATACCCCTAACCCTAGCCCTCAATCCAGCACCACGAACTCCAAACTTGGGTCCCTAAACCCTAGGTTCAGGGTTGGGGGCTTACCTAAACCCCAACAGTATCTAAAATAATAGCCCTAAAAGCAGAATAATAGGCATAAAGGCCGCTATTTTACATACTTGGGGGCCCAGGTAGGCCCTAAACCCTCCTCCTGTGGAGATCAAGTTGTGTGATCTTACAAACGAGTCTCCGAGGTCATGGGTTTCCTGCGCTCCATCGAGTCCCGCACGGGCAATGGCCCCCGAGGCTACTTCAGTGAAGCAGGGTTTGGGCCATTGGGGGGAGGGGGGGTGCGGTGGTACAGGTTTTGCAGGCGGTTTAGGGTTTAGGGGTTTCGGGTCTAGGGTTTACGGTTTTAGGGTTTAGGGTTTCAGGTGTGGGGTTTATAGGGCTTAGGGTCTGGGTTTTGCAGGGTTTAGGGTTCAATCCAAACCAGGATTACAGCGCTCAGGGTCCAGGATGGGTCTTAGGAGACTTTGGTGGAAGGGTCCCATAACAGGCCTAGGGATTCAGGCCACATTATGGCAAAGTCCATGGTAGAGGCTGTTAAGGCTCATCTTGGGGCATATTTTGGTGGCTGAAATGTGGGGGACCCCCTTGGAACTCTATGCTTGAACAACTGTAGCGGAGGCTCTTGAGGCTGGAGACTGGAAAGTCACCTTTCGGCGTTGGGGTTGAGGCTGTGAGGAAATTCCAACTGAGGAGTTTCCCTAAAGCCTAAACCCCTTCTGGCTGCACTTTTTGAATATGATGGTACTTCCAGAACATCACATTTCGTCAGCGTTGGGCTTGCTGCCCAACCTTTCCAAATCATTGAGGGGTCATGGCTGTTTGAGTGTGTAGGGCACAAATACGTAGAAAGCGCATATCTAGGTCCCAAAGCACCCATGTAGAAGTTATTCTGGGTCACAAGTATATTGCTAGGAAGGTTGTGGTAACCCCAACCCCCGGAATTAGGACCCTATAATTCTCACATGATTATCATAGGGTCAAGTTGTTGGGGCGGCCCTAAGCCCTGAACCCTAGACCCTAAACCCTAGACCCTAAATTCCCTAAATAATATTGTAGTTTGAATTGTTGACCTACCTACAGGGCTACCATAATCCCCTTCCTCGGGGAGTTAAGTGTCTAACGCAGAGAAGGGTTTAGGGTTTACGGGTTTAGGGTTTTGGGGGCCAGCTCGGGGGTGTCTTATGTGATGGTATTAGGGCTTTTGTGGGCCCCTCCAGTACATGGCACCGGGATTCTCAATCAACCCTAAATAATCCCGAAAAAAAAACATATATAGTCACTATATGTAACCGCATGTACTGAAAATAAGTTAGGCCTCTACATCCTCTGCAGTGTGCATTGCACGTTTCATAGCCCCTTGCATTTGCCAAAGGTGGGCGAGGAGGACATCGAAGAGACACCGACACTTGGAAGGACTAAGACTCGGCTCGACGGTGGATATCTAAATCCTGGAGCCACACGCTTTAGGGTTTAGGGATTAGAATTTAGGGACTTCAAATCCTGGGTGACAATTTTTGACAATTACGTGTAGCCCATAAACCTGGGGAAGAATGGTACTATATAGTATACTAAGGTCATGTCGGATTTCTAACAGCAGCAGAAACGCAACCCTAGATCGTAAAACCTCACGACCTCATGTATAGCTACAAGTACAGAACCAGCGCTATCCGTGCGTAACCTTCAGACCTTCAGCGTCCAAGTACGCACAGACTAGCTTGCAGGCGCTGAAAACCATTCGGACTAAAGCCCACTATTTTAAAGTTTCTCCAGCTTCTCAGCATGTTACCTACAAGTGCTCACGAAACTTCAGGTAGACCCCGAACCCAAAATCCTAAACCATAAACTGAGATCCACATCTCTGCCTGAACCAGGAACCACGATATTCGGATTTAGGGTCCAGCGTACCGACGATGTTGAACTTGTAATTATTGAGAGAGTAGACTCTCTTTGAGTCCCAATATGTCCTACAGGTTCCTTGGGCGGCAATTTTGAGAAACTCTCATGTATTCTTCGCACAAACACAGAGAGAGAGAGAGTGAGATGTGCTTAAACCCTAACCCACCCACCCACCCCAAACAAGAAGATATTCTATGGCTATATTCTTGCTATACATATACAAGGATCTGTAAACAAATTACAACCATCGAAAACGGAGCCTTCGGAACCTAGAGGTCAGGCTTTAGGGCCCTAACTCCTAACCCACTGCAAATCCTGACACCTTCAGCATCACAAGCATCAGAGGATTTTTGAAAACCGGGTCCTTAGGAACCCTATCCCTCCCCGTCCTGGCCGCTGAGAACTATATTGTCGAATACGGGGTATATGGGGCTCTTTTCATAATATACCGAAAGTTACTGCCGCGGGGCCCCGCCCACTACATGCAGCCCTAATTCGCCCTGGCCTGGCCTCCAGGCCTGCAGCGGCAGCAACAGGCTGGCATACGTTTTCGAGAAGCGGAACCTCCCTGCAAGGTACATTCCAGCCTTCGCTGGGCATTCGCCCGCAAGGCCCGCGCAGTCCAGCCGTCCGCGCATTCAGGAGGCGCAGCCACGCGAAGATCGTGAAGCTGACGAGACGGGTGCTTGATCGGCCACTATGACAAGGTCAGTCCAAGAACCTGCAATAATTTTTCCCAGAGCCAGTCCCATAATCCCGAGCTTTCTCAACTGCCGCAAGACAGCCCAAAAGGGACGATAAATCCTAAACACCCCTCCCAATCCTAAAGCCTACTTGAAGTCCATGGGAACATAGGGCTTAGTAACTATAGTCAGAAATTCGGACTTCAAGTAGAGTACTATGATTGTGGGGCTCCTAGATTATATGACATGGCACAATCCCAACCCTACAGTTGATTAAGGAACCCTAAACCAAAAATCCCAAACCCTCACCCTAAACCCTAACCTCCCCTCATGTAATGGCATGCCAGCAGTTGAAGGACTGGATCTCCTTCCATTAGCTGGTCTAGGGTTTAGGGTTTAGGGCGTATCTAGTTGGTAATTTCCCAGGGTAACGGTCCCCCAATGTAGGCCCCGATGTAGGATGCTTTTTTTATTATGAAGGGACCCCAAATTCTAGGAAACCCCCATGGGGGGGCAGCTTGCTAAGGACCGAGACGATTCTGCTTCAGGGGACTCGTACTAGAACCCTGTGCGGCTGGTCACAAGTTATAAGGATATAGCCCCCTTAAGTAGATAGAATGTAGCTTTGGGTATACTATATAAGATCCCAATATACGCCACATTCTATCTGCTGAAGGCGGATTGTAGGAGCTCGGGGCTGGACCTCGTGGTTACTAACGGGTTGGACGACCTACTTATGAAGGGTTACCATAGTGTTATACATATTATCAAGTGGATCAAGCATATTAAATCACTCCATGGTGCCTCGCGTAGTCGGGTTCAAGTTTTAGAGCTTTAGGGTTTAAGGTTCAGGGTCTAGGGGTTCCAGGGGAGTGTGAGTTTCAAGGTTGAAGGTTCAGGGTTGAAAGCCTCCATTTCACAAATCAGGGTAGACATGTCGGGGTCCTAGCGATCTGCGGCGGGCACAGGGTTTAGGGTTTAGGGTTTAGGGACCCTGATAAGTAGCATGGGGCTGGAAAGCACTAAGAGAAATTCCTCTAAGATAAAACCCTAAACCCTCAACTCGAAATAGACCCTAAGCCTTAAGCAATACATGGGGTTTCCCAAGATTAGGGTACCATATTGGGGGTTCCTACAATATGGATTATAGTATTTGGGGTCTATATTGGGGTCCCATTATTTTGGGAAACTGCCAAATAATATTGTGTCAGGCTCCTGCATGGAATATGTGGTTGAACGCGTGGTTTATGAGTTCCCCTTATATGGCTCCCGCAGAGGATTCCCTAGAAGTCTTTTGTGTTTAGGGTGTAGGGTTTAGAGCTAAGTCTCTGATTCTTCCCATACCAGATTTTTACATTCTGGTACCATTGTACATGAGCTATACTCACGGTTTGTTTTTCCACTTAGGGAAGCCTGGCTACAGAGACAACGGAGGCTTTGCGCGTGCTGTTCCACAATTGATTGAGAACATCTTATGTGTTTGTTTTATCCGATGTGTACTTCGGTCTAGACTCCTTAAAGGGGGGTCTATAGTGGGGAGCCTTATTAGGGGGGGATACTACGAGTTTAGACCCTAAACCCCAAACCCAAAACCCTAAACCCCATAATGGGGGTTATTAAGGGGGATACTAGGAGATTAAGACTATAGCTCATGTGGGGACAGCCGAAGGCATAAACCATGCAATGTCCTACTGTCTCCTTATCCCCAAGCCGATTCTACCCCAAGCCTGGAGACCTCTCAAGTGTAGGGTCCCTAAACACTGAACCCCAAACCCTGGGTTTAGGGTTAGGGTCTAGGGTTTAGGATGAGCCCCGTGGGAGCGTGTTGGGCTCTTCTTTACACGATTTCGGGCCTTTGTTTTAACGACTTTTGTTGAGGTACAGGTAGACCCTCTACCCTGCCGGGGTGTTGTCGCAATTATTGGTCCTTCGTCTCGTTCCTATAGCAATGATCTTCATGTTCTTGGTCGTAGAAAAGGGTAACACGAACCTTGAAATTCCCCGTTCCTCGAAGTGCTCCTGCGCCCAGGGCTGCGCCTTCGCTTAACCGGCGTCACGAAGAAAAAGACAGATGAGGTTGAGGGTAGGGTCTTAGTTCATTGAATGTGGTTTCATTCCGTCTGTAGTTGAGTAGCTAAGATTCAACCTCTTAGCAAGGGATACTACTATAGTATATTGAGGTTATAATAGATAATGGAAAATAAAATGGAGACAACCCAATGTACTACAGTTGGAGTATTTGTATAGCTCGCATAACTGAAAGGTGAGCCTGTCCAGGTGGCCCGGAAACCCACCAGCTACCTGAACCCTACAAGTATGTAGAATAATTGCCTTTTGGGCTGTTTTGGGTGGTTTTGGGCTATTACTTTACCTGCCTTTGGGGTTTGGGGTCCAGGGTTAAACCCTAAGCTCCTGAAGAATAATCCTGCACCCTAAATGCCCACGCGCGGCTTGCCGTTTTCGACACAAAGCTCTTTGCCACCCCATACCAAAAGTTAAGCCATCACTATACATCTCTGGCATGAGTCGCGGCAGGAGATTTTGAACAGAATCGTCGCATAGAGGCTTAACCCCCACATATACCCTAACAGAATCCCACTGTAATTCCAATATAATGCCAATAAATAAAACCCAATATAATCCCAATATGATCCCTCTTGCGGGTTTAGGGCCCATTTTATCTGCTCCTGATTTGAGTCACTAGGGTGTGCACCCAAGCGAGATCGGTCCCTAAACCAGGATTTCGGGTTTAGGGTTTAGGGTGAAGGCAAGCATTTCCTGGAGCCAGAAACGGCATCCCGAACCCAAAATCCCTACACTCTAAGCCCTTCCAAGCTCTCTGACCCCTCTGGAAGGGTTTAGGGTTTAGGGCCAAAACAGAAAAACGAAAATCGAAGCTAAACCCTACCTGCACAAGAGCAGCCTGGCACCGCTCTTCCCACTAAACCTGTACCCAAAACATGGAGGCTGAGGGTTTGAGCCATACCCAATAAGCCCTCTACCTGGACCGCCTCCAGTGCCTAAAAAAAGGGTCACTTTGGATGGTGTGGATAAATTCAGGCGGAGCCCTTAATTCCTGACACTTTCCAGAAGTGCCTGTTTCCATGGCGCACCATCAAATAGGAAGGTATGAGGATGTAGAAGTTATGGATTATTTAGTTCTCTTGTCGCCACCTTTTGCTTCCCAGCAGGCAACGCATTGCCTTTGAGTGATATATGCCCCCATGCAAAGCCCAAGTGTATCCACAATAAGGGTCGGCAATCAAATAAGGAAAGGGGTCAAGATACATATGTATATACACATATTTCTTCTTTTGGGGGCTACAGCCCCCAAAATGGCAGCCGCCCGTGCGGATCCGATGCTCGCGCTGGATGGCCTGCCCAGGCAGGCAAGCCAAATGATCATGCAAAGCTATAGCCTGTCTAGAAATCTGTTCGAGCTTATTGAACCCAATCAATCAGACTCTGTGCTCTGACTGCTCAGAAAGTGTGTATAGCCACCATGTAGTTTAAAGAATCCCCAGGCAAAGTCCACAAGCTACCCGTTGCACAGGTGGAGTTTCGATTTGGGTATGATGCCGTGATGGCTTCGGAGGTGCTGCTGGCGAGTTTTGGGGCAGGGTTTTACGTCTTCTTTGCAAAAGAAATCTTGCCAGCATTTGGCAGCTATTCATATGTGGGCCGAAAGATTTTGGCTTTCAGCCACGTTTGTACTTGTGTTGAGGAGGTTTCCGCGTACGCCCCATGGCATCCCCTACATCTTCTGGCGTGATTGAGTTTCATGAAACGGAGATAGGATTCCGTGGAATGGCAGAGGGATGGGAAGCTTGTTTGTCTGTCCGATCCAGGTTTCCTTGGTTACAATGGCCTATTCAGAATAGACCTACAGATGTCAAGCCGGAGGACGAGCCTAATCCTGATGAAGCCAATGGGGTTTTGAAGCCACGCAATCCTCATGGTCCATCCACCCGTGCCCTGGAGTTGAATTTGGAGATTCTGGACTCCATGCTGAACCAGTATGAAGGGGAGTTTATTGATATTGAGGTTGGCCTCATGTAGTTGTAGTGCCATTTAGAATCACAAATCTCCATGAATCCTCTAGATTACTCATGGCCCTGGGAGAGTTGGAGGTGCAGACGGCACTGCGGGCATTGTGAACCCAGATCAGGCAAATATGTTATCGGTGTCTTGAATGTTGGGTGCTTGAATTTTTGTGTGGGTTCAGTTGTACCACGGACCTGGCGCCTTTCCCCTGCAGGTGGAGACCCAGCTGATTGAGGAAGAGACACCGATGGGAACAACTTTTGATGAGGTTGTGTCTGCTCCTTCGGCTGCCACAACACTGCTGTCAAGCCTTGCTACCCCAAGTCCTACAGCTTTGCCACCCCCTGACTTTACCCCTGAGAAGGTGCCACAGGGAATGAGGATCATTATTGCACTTATAAGCCTGTGAGGGTATGTTGTTCAAGTTGGTCCATGCTTTAGATTTGCCGGACAGGTGCTGAAGCCCGAGCACAAAGTGATCACCCCGCAAACGCAGGCGGCCTTGCGCATGGACAAGCACAATGCAGCCAAGGTGGACATGGATGCAAAAAAAGGGCGTGACAAGCTCTAAGTCCAAGAAGGGAGTGGCGCGGAAGCGTCTCAGCAAGTTGCGGCTGATTGCTCGGCGAGGCAACAAGCGTGCCAATGGAGCTGTCCATGACAGTGAGGTTTTCGAGGAGGCGCCATCCCCAAGCAATCGTGGTGATGATTGGCATGACGCATCTGGTGAGGGTGCATGGAATGAGTGGGATGGTATGGAGGAGGA
Source organism: Symbiodinium pilosum (assembly GCA_905231905.1). Lineage (NCBI taxonomy): Eukaryota > Dinophyceae > Suessiales > Symbiodiniaceae > Symbiodinium > Symbiodinium pilosum. Next base: position 9,896 of record CAJNIZ010007653.1, read on the forward strand.
ATGGAATGGTGAGGAATGGGATGGTGCTTGGGATGCTGAGCCTGACGCTGAGCCCAAGCGAAAGGCCGGCAAGCCAAAAGCAAAGGCCAAGGCGAAAGCCAAGGCAAAGGCAAAGGCCTTTGCCAAAGCGAAGGCAAAGGCAAAGGCCAAGGCCAAAGCGAAGGCCACAGCAAAAAGCAAGCCGGCAGGCACTGTTGGACGCAGAGCGGCCAAGGCTGCGGCAGCAGCTGCTGGTGAGGAGGCGGACAGGGAGAAGCATGCTAAGCAGCGCTATGTGTGGATTGGCAAGCGATGGATTTACGAGATACTGGATGGCCAGAAGCTCGGACGCCCGTCGCGTCGATACATATTCTTCGGGTGCACAGCGTGCGAGAAGGAGGGCTTCCGCGGGAAGAGCGCAGCCAAGATGTTGCTGGATGAGGATTACCAGTATGGATTGACATGGCTCACTGAGGCGGGCGTGGAGATTCAGGAGCCCCCAGCGGAGGAGCTCGAGGAGATTGCCAGCCGCAAGCCCCCCTCCAAGAAGGCCAAGAAGAATGCCAGCCGTGAGTGAGCAAACGTTTGCACTGGCTAGCTGGTCTTCTGCCCAGGATACTCGTTTCAAAGTGCCCTTATAAAGCCTCCATGCCTGTGTCCCCCCTTCTTGCAAACATCACCAAAGTCTTGGCCTCATACTAATTAAGTTATTTCCACAGAAGTCAAGTGGGTTTCCACCATCTTCCACATAGTACCTTGACCTACTTACCCTAACTATAACCCAAAGTACAATCCCACGCACCTTCCCGTTTCAGGAGCTACGACCGGATGCCAATGACAACGATGCGATCTTGCAGCCTCGCGGTGGCTGAAGCTTTGGTCCAGATTTGGGTTCTCAACGCTTTACAGGAAATGTTTTCCATGCGATTTCGAGTAGAGTGGAGGCAGGGATAACCTTGTCTTCCAGCGGGGTAGAAGGGTTGAAAGTCTGTGCAGTTGGGGTGGCTATGCCAAGCAGGTAAACTTCAGCTTGAAATTTCTGGGGCCAGGAGCCTCTAATAATTGAATAGGTCAGCTGTTTCCTGTACAATCGTGCCACCCCATGCACTCCTGCTACAGCTTTCGTGTTAGCAAAGCCTGGGGCCTGTGAGTGTCTCAACATGATCCGAGAAGTGTGCTGCCAGCTTCGCGGAGAAAAATGCGCAGAAATGTTCGTTGCGCAAAGCCATCAGACAATCAATCCCAGATGTTGCACTGCATTTCCTGCACCTATTACAAGCCCCAGCCTTGCCTCAAACCCATCTGCTGGCCAGGTTTGATGTTCGATGAGCACCTTGCGCAAACGTCGGTTCGCCGAAGTTGGTGCGCCCTTCCCTCTTATGTAGTGGCTGCTGATGGGGATTGCAGTGTACTTGTCGCTACTTGAGCATACCATATACACCAATTACATGGAACATGTTTCATGGCAAGTACTTTTGCTCATGAGCTTTGGTTTCTGTTAGTGGTGGCACAATGGCAATGGATCGCACTCGCTTGCAGCATGTACTGCGCCGCTTGTGGTGTATTGGGGCCCCCGGAGCTTCTTGATTCCAATCTACAAAAGGGTTTCCAAGACTTTTATGTGATCTGGATTCAATTCTCCCACAAAACCCTATAAAAAGCTGGCTAGAGTATAATAGAGCTTGGTACCTCATGAACTGAATCTGCCCAGGCTTTACTGCTGATAGTGATTCTCCTTGCCCATACGGACGGCATGCAGTGGGACCAGGCTGGGATTGCAAGCGACAAGCGTCTGAAACATTTCTTAGCAAGGGCCCTCTTGAGTGAGCTCCAGGTCTTGCTGCATGAAAGCCAAACTTTAGAACACTTGAACCAAGTCTATGTATACTCGAGAAACAGAAGCACCCTCTTCAGGTCTACGACTTTGTCGAGGTATTCTCCGGCGCGGAGGTGTTAGCAGCAAGCATGGACATTGTCAATTGGAGTGAATATGTGTCGAAGAGGGAAAAGTCAGGGAGACCCCTGAAATGCCGGAATGGGCTGGACTTGTGTGGGCCTGCTGGCTTTGCGTTGCTTACCTGTATGGCAAGAAAGAAAGTTGATCAGATTTTGGAATACCGGGATTTTTCTGAGTGGGATCCTAGCTTTTTGTTTTGGCGGAATAGAAACCTGGTATATGTACGAACCCCTTTGGCAAATGTGCACCCCTCAGGCTCTTGATCTCGACTATATTACGATGCCGGGGCAAGTTCGTGGTATGCTTCGGGCTTGTTTGCTCGTCCTTTGCGGCGGTCAGCAGGGGAAGTACTCAACGGCATTACTTTCTGCCTCTAGGCCAGGTGGGTGCCCCTTCAGTAGACGTGGGGAACCTATTAGCCAACAGGACAGCCGGGCTCAAACAGCATGCGTGTGAGTTCTATGTTAGGCCTCTCCAAACTGTCTTTCTTGACCCCTGACAGAATGATATTGGCTATATTGGTCATCGAGGCTTGTGGAGGATCATGGCTGCTTGAGCAACCAGCATCGTCACTTGTTTTCCGTTTGCCACGATTTCAGCAACTGTGCCGAATGACGAAGGCCCCATGATTGTTCGTATTCCAGACCTGAATTCTGTATGTTTGAAAGGGTTTTAGGTGGATAGCTGCTTGTATTTTCTGGGTGAGTATAGGTCCCAACTCCTCTACACATGTTCGAATTCCATAGTCCTAGGCGAAGGAAAGGAAACCTGGCCAGGCTATGTACACAGTTACCCTATGCACCTATATATCTATATAAATACATATCCCATGTACACTTTGTAAGCAGTATATAAACCCTATATCGACCCATACATAACTTATACACCTCTCTAAACCCCATAAATCTTGTATAACCCTATATAGACCCCATGAACCCTAAACAACGGATCCCTTTGCAGGTATTTAAACAGCGGTTCTTCATGCAGTCATGGGGTGGGAAGACTCCCAAGGCTACAGCATTGTGGGGCAGCTCCAGAATCATTCGTAAGTTCAGCACAGGGCGGAGAGCGCTTTACAGGGGCCGAGCCCATCCTCTAGCTGATCGCTACATCGACCGGCATGGAAAACTAAGATGGAAAGGCAACAGCCGCCTTAAATCCTCCCAGCTCCTTATCTGAAGTGCTGTTGCCACAACCCTTTGTAGTCCCAGTGTATGTTGCCCCCAAAGAAATCCCAAAATACTTAGGGTCTACCCTCGGCCTTTTGGACGGAAGATTGCAAAGCTGGTGGATAAGAAGCTCTTTGACAAAGAGAAGGAAGCAATCCCAGACACTCGTGTTCCTTGGCTCTCTACAGAAACCCTCTACACCTGCCCTGACCTAAACCTATACTTATAGCCTCTCTATGCAGAAAACATAAGCCCATTGAACCCACCCCTTGCGCTCAGGTGCCTCCAGATGGTGATGTTACTCCCCAGATGATCCTGGCGAGTCAAGAGCTGTGCTCTGATCACTGGAAGGATGCCAAGGTTCATGAGGTGATTCGTTATTTGAGGGGGGGGCTTGGACTTCAGTTGCCACGAGATTGGCTAGATGCAATGCCCCCTTGCAAACCGCAGCGTGGAGCCTAGGTTTTCTTCTTCGGAGGGTTCAATTGATATATAGCCCGCTATAGAGATTTCTGCATGATGTAAAAGCTTCGAGGGCTCCACTGCAGCTGTGACCTGTGTCGACTTGGCTCTCACTTCCTGTTGTCTTTGTAGGGACAGCAGGGCTTCAAAGGGGTTTATAATGGTTATGCATTGACGTATGAATGTGTAGTCAAGGATTCCAGGTGTTTTCTTTCGGGATTA
>CAJNIZ010007655.1:428-15821 GCA_905231905.1 Symbiodinium pilosum
TGTATATATATATATACACATGGATACATACATACCTACCTACATACATAGGTACATACATACATACATACATGGCTGGTTGTCAAAATTATGGTCCTTTTTGAGTCCCTATTGTAATGCGGCACCTAATATCTAGGGTACCCAAAAAGGGACCATAATAGCTACCTAAGGGAGGCCTATATCTATGTATATATATATATATATACAGCCTTTAATATGACCCCTAACAGACAGCTGCTACAGGGCGGGGGGCCAGTACCTAAAGCCTAAATCCCTTAAACCCAGTACCCGAGAATTCTTTCTTTCATAGTGTCGTCCTCCTGCACTAAGCTTCAGCATTTGAGTAGTATTTTATTTGGGGATACTATGGTACCCAATATAGAGTAAGATCATATCCTCCTTTTTGGGTATAGTTTATATAAGGAACATTATATTACGGTTAACCACCAAAATAACAACTACTCATTTGATTTTTGAGGCGGCTCCTGACCCTGCCATGGCTGAAGACCTCCCGATGGCAGGCCTCGCTGCTTTTGCCATCTGAAAGTTGGGCTAGACTACATATTAGGGTTATGTGGGGAGAATGGAAAAGGAAATGGAAACTACTACAATGGGTTTTATAGAGTTTAGGGTTTAGGCTTAGGATTTAGGGCGTAAGGGTTTTGGATTGAGGGGTGAGGATTTAGGGCTAGGGGGTTTAGGGTTTTGAAGTTTCAGGAGTTACAGCGAGTGCACGGCCAGGGCTTGCTGTGACCAAGCTTAGACATAAGAGCTGGTTCAAAAGGATGGGCTTGAAACTCTTTTCACTTACCGCGGTCGGAGTTGGTTTTGGCAAAGAGACATCCCCGAAGCGTTCTTCGGCGCCACCGTCTAGCATTTCGGGCCAAAGTTTCCAACAAAAGCCATGGGGAGGTTGTGAAATTCTGAAGGCTTGTATAGAATTGGACGCCGAAAACTTATACAACAATCGGAAATCTATCAGTTGCAAGGACGTTATAAGAATCGAATGAGTCCGCTTTGTAATTACATATTGGTTGCTTCAGCGCTGAGTCCAAAGATCAAGGGCGCTTGTTGCAAATGGCGGATGTCTCCAAATTTGAATCCCTTGATGGGTGTTCTTACACACTGGATGGCAAGCAAGAGGTTTAGAAATAATGACATGTTGCTCAGACTTGGCGTAGGGGACCACCTGTTTTGAAGAGCAGCCGGAACGTCACTGCCGCAAAGTCATGAGTTTCAGCTAAGTGGGTTGCATATATCAGTGAATCATAGCAGTGCTCCGCAACTATGATCGCGCGTATTCTGCAAGAACAATCCTGGGTTGCTGTTTAGATTAATTTGCCATAATCTGGCAACAGGGTTTCCTCCTTATAGTGGCTCAATGCAAGTTCCTTACCAGCAACCCAGAATCAGGAGAGAAAGGGATTGCTGCAGTCAGGTCAAGGGACCATGGCCTGTGATCTTCATGGTGTCTGGGTTGTGGTTGAAGGTGCTTCCAAGTCTGAACAAGTTAGGCCAACAGAGCAGGTTGCAATCTTATTAGTGTGTGTGCTCACTGCAGGAGTCGTGAATCTGATTTTCCGCTGGCTGCTGGTCATAAGCGTGGTGATTCTGAACTTTGCAATCGTTGGTCAGAACGTCGTTTGCATGCACCTTGCTAGCATTAAATGAAGCTTGGGCTTGAACGGAAAGCCACAACAGGTCGTCCAGAAAGTGAGCTGTCGGTCTTCCACGTCTTGCTTAGGTTTCGAGTGTATGGGCTGTATGGGACTTCCGCCCTTCTGGCATCATGCAACACAAGGCCTATTAAGCCTTCTAAGCCTTTGCCCCTGTATTTGGCCCTTAATTTGTCGGGGCCCTAGGATGCAAGCAGTTGGATCTTCAGGGGTCTTGTATTGAGAGCATGGTATTGACATACGGCAGCGATTCAAGCTTTTTCACGCAAGGTTTCGGAGAGATATTATGGGGAAGAGATCACAGATACTCCCCCCTCAGAAGCTGTCATCACCATAGAAATCGGCAGTGCTTGGATATCAACGTTACGACCTCTTTTTGGCCGTGCCGGACCCTGAGCTGTGTTCGGAAGTACCCGCTGCTTTTCAACCCAAATCAAGCAAACTCAAACAACCCTAAACCTGGCTTGCACAGAGAGCTCTGAGCGACCACTCGGGGTCCTGCTTAACCTGATCATCCTTATAGATTTAGAATTTTCAGTTGCTGGAATATTGATATGAGAGCCAAGGCTGTCTGCGTCTTTTTTTTGGGGGTCTTTTGAACTGTTACTAGTAGCACTATCAGTATTGTTCTTCGAAGTACGAAATTCGTACTCTCACAAAAAAAATTCCCTGATACACAATATCCAAACAAGCGAAACCCTAAACCCTTCTGCCCAATTTGGAATCCATGTGAGGCTCGAAGATGACTCCCTGAAGCTGCAGGCACGCCATTTTGGGGGGAAGGTCATGTCGAAAGATGTGCTGCTAAGAAGATTGAACCGGGGCTTTCAAAGAAAAAAAGCTTCTTCTTTAGGGAGGTCCCTATAATAATAGTTGTCGTTTTTTGGGGTCTACACTGGGGTCCACTTGTTACATGTTCATGGGAACGACTACATAGCTACAGTAACATTTTAGATTTCCTGCAGTAGCCAGAGTTCCTCGCATAGTCGACCGGGGATTTGTCCTGGCCCTCGCTTCAAGGAGTTGGGATTTTTGAGTTCCAGAAGTAGACAGAAAACAGGAACCCTAAACAATTATTTCAGAAAGCCATGCCTCAGAGGCGGGGCGGTGAATACATTGCGAAAGAGCATGAGACGGTTTAGGATGTTGACGGATTGCATCCTTTAAGCTCGCGTGCAGTTATCTTCTTCTTGGCTAGATGCTGCATAAGCCAGAAAATTGGGTGGGTTTATCATTGCAGAACTACCGAAGGAGGTGCCTCAGAGTCTCACATCAGGGCCCTAAACCCTAAACCCTTAAACCCCCCAAAAAAACCTAAACCCTACAACCCCAACCCTAAACCTTACATTTCACAGTTGACTGCTTGGCTCGGGAGCTCAAGCGCACGATTTCAGGCCGAGCGGCTGCACTTTGATTCGGTGCGACATGCCATTTGTTCCAGCGAACAGGCTGGGATTTCCAGGGTTAATGGGGGAAGTTGGGCAATTTCGGGGGTCTGCCCTTCTTGAAGCAACTCCTTTGCATTGCTTCACGAGTCACAGCAGTCACGCGCATGTGCTCGCTCTGTGAAGTCATAGTGCTTGGCAGCTTGCCTTCATCGTTTCCCGACTTGTCGTCCACATTCAGCTGGGCAGATAACACTGACCTCACTCCAACTGGTGATTTGTATCAGGAACAGTCCCAAAATGGCCCTATTTCAGGATGTGCAATGAATTTAATTTGCCCAGCCTCAGCACAAAAATCAGGACCAAAGCCGGATTTGGAGCGAGATTTCGGGCTCTGAGGAGGATGTGGCTTGCCATTGCACCATTGCAGAGGAGAGTCGAACGACTGAGCTTCTATCGTGTAGCCGGCAGGCTAGGAGCTTGTATGTATCGGAGGGTTCTGTGCTAAGGCTTAAACCCAGCAGAATTTTATGTATGGGCCGAAGGATTGAATGAGATGATGAGATGGTTTGTATTGCCATTTAGCACGGCTGATTTTCGGTGTTGCGAGTGCTACTCTTCTCTCTGCTTTAATTTCTATTCCATTGTCTGCACTCGTATGGGGGTGGAATAGAGGTTTTGGCACTAGCTCGAGGGCTAGGGCTGTAGGATCAGCATGCTACCGAATCAATCAGGCTGTATCATCTGGCTTCATTAGATCGCCCTAAATATTTCAAGGGGACAGGGCAGGAAAAACGCAACAGTGTTCACAGTCCAAAGCCTAAGCCCTAAACCTTGAACCTCGAGCCAGTACATCTGAATATTGTAGTTGCCCTTTCATTTGGTATTGCTAAACCCTAACTTATATAGCCTACATAACTCCTATATCCCCTTAGTGGATACATATCTCCTGTATCCCGTTGAGAGGGACCCAAGATGTTGAAGGATGAAGCGGCCCAGGTAGATGCTGCCATTCAGATCCTGGTGAAGGCAGGCGCCTACACGAAGAGCCTGAGCCGGCAATTCCAACAAGGCAGCTCGGCGCGGAAGCAACTCCATGTACCCAATAATTTGGTCCCTTTGAAGAGCTATTTAGGGTTTAGGGCTTAGGATATATAGGGTTTGGGGTTTAGGGATGCAGCGTGAGGTTGTAAGGGGCTGTGTTGCACAAATAAGGATAAGAGAAGGGCTAACTAAGGCCCCCAAACGGGTATACACGAGCCATAGTCTAAACTCCCAGTATATCCCTTAATAACCCCTATAATAGTCCCCTATAAAATCCCCTGTATAACCCCCCTTTAAGGAGTTTAGACTGCAGCACATATCACCTTACATCCCCTTAGCTCCTCATGACTCAAGCTGCCGAAGGGTTATCATAAACCTGAGAGTAGGGTTTGCATAAATCCGCACATCCAGTAAGTTCAGTTGCCGTGAGAGGTTGAGGACTTGACCGGAGCCAGAGCTTCACGAAGTTTGACGCAAGTTGAGGTAGGGAGGCATCACTAAGGATAGGCCTTCCATCTCACTTCTCATTGATTCGCTTGAAAATGCTTCAGCTGACCTGCGTGAATCTCCTCCTGACTGTCCTTTTTTGAGGTTCTGCGGCCCGTTGTTTGGCACACAAATTCATTGTTCTTGCCGCAAGTCCTGTACCATGTGTGGTACTAAGAGATTCGCAACTCAAAGCTCAGCTTTGCTGCGCGCAATTCGAAGTCTGCACATGCGAGCTCATGCTTTGACTGGTATGGTGGTTGCCGTTTTCTTTTCCATTCCCCTATACATTCGCATATAATCCTTGTGCGGAAGTCTCAACACGTAGTGCGCGTTACTGGGTTCCAGAATTGGAAGCTGATGATGCAAGCAGCAAGCAACGATTCACTGAGGTGTGGATATTACCCGCGCAGGATATGCGGACGTCCACATTCGCCTGTTTCAGGACGGGGCCTGTTTTGTCTGTAAGCTGCTGAGCTTCTCTGCCCTTTAAAAAAAAGGGGGCTTTACTTCCCCCAAGTCTTTTTATAATGACCCTACGATTACAGTATCATAAGACGATACTACTGTCTTGATTGTAGGGGTGGGGGTAGCCAAAATCGGCTGTCAAACAGCTTTTGGTGAATTACAACATGTTTCCGTGTTTTGGTGAGTTGTGCACAAAAGAGTGCAGAAGCAAGTCGAAGTCCTCGTGAACTCTCCAGCCCCTGAGCCGGGAAAGTGTTTGGAAAGCTGAAAGCCACAAAGCCCCGGAGCAATCTTCATGGGTAGGTTTGAAAACACTTTTCAAGATGTCAATGGAGCTGGAATCCTGGGCCCGCGCCATTCAAAGAAGCCATCGAACCTCAGGGGGCTCAAAAGGTGGGATGAAGGCGGGTAAGTTAAAGGATCCCTAGTACTAAATTGGGGTGTATTTCCTATACCCTACCTTTCTTTACCCCACCTTTTGAGCCTCTGACAACCTCACAAAGCTCGCCCTGCAACACGAAGACTCCAAACCGCTCATGCTCACTACTATACGAGCCGTAGTCTAAATTTCTCGAAGGGGGATTATATAGGGGATTATATGGAGGACTTATTCTAGGGCTTATTCAGGGGGATACTAGGAGTTTAAACTGTAGCTCATATGAGCCTGAATGACTTACCAATAACATGATTTTAAATTTCCTGTGGATTATTGCCTAGGCTTTCTCAAAAAACTTCAATATGACGTAGGGAATTGTTTAGGCACTTACACTACCTCTGATGCCTGTTGTTGGGGGGTCTAAGCCCTCGTGACATTGGCGATGCCCATCTTGCAAACTCAACCCCAAAAGACGGATACTTCAGTTCCAGAAGCACCAGGCATCGGTGAAGCATGCAAGCCTTATAGAAGGTCTGTCAGCGGAAAAGCTGAAACTTCAGATCTGCAGTCTAAGTCCTAAACTCTAAGTAGTTGTCTGCATTTCATTTTCCATTCTCTTCTCCATGTTTTTTCCATTATCCTAAAATATCCCGATAAGACCCCCATAACTGCTTTGAAGGGACCCCATATTGTCGTATTCAGACGCGTGCTTGGAAATCCCCCGGTAATAAGGGAGTTTTAGTCACCCCAAGCACTTAGGGGCCTTAATGTAGTCATACGAAATACTGAAAATACTAGCCTTGTTTAGGAACCCTGAAAGCGGAGATAGGGGTCCTTCTTGTCCTTTAGTAACTTTGCTAAGATAGTCCCTAATGCGGAATTCACGTTCATTAAAACATGCAGGAAATATGGACTGTAGCTCCTATGATAGGTATAAGGTCATTGTTACAGGGGTTTGGCGTAACTAACTCCTTCTTGGTACCTGGTAGTTTTACTGACAAACTGTGATGCGGCTGCCTTCGAAACAGTGTGTTACTTCGAGTTGAATGAAGCGTGCAGCAGATTCAGATCGAAAGATGCATAAACCGACACAGTATACAGGGGCTTCCTGAAGTTCGTTGCAATACGGCTCCCATAGTGGGGTTCGTATTCGATACGTATCTCTATATGAATTCCACCCCCCAATTTTGCAAACAGTAATTTAGGCTAGTCCCATACAGGAGTTTCTCAGAACGACGCTCCTCACCCAAACCCCATTTGTAACCGCGATATTTCCCTGGCGAAGCTAACGGCATCCCTATCTTCAGAAGCCGTCATCTGGTCCTTTTTCGGGTGCCTGAAATATGAAGGGCCATGGTCCAAAGGGGATTTAGGGGTTAGGGTTTTGAGGTTTTAGGTTTTAGGGTTTAGGGTCCTGACAGTCCCTTCGTAGTTCTCCTTTGCATCCAGTCAGAGGCCTCGCAGATCTGGCTAACTTTGGCGCTGGGCTGCGCTGACCGTGCTCTGAACACGAAACACCCAGTGCCCTGGACGTGAATGTCGTGGACAGGGTGTGTTTTCTTTATTGTAGAGTAGTATAGAGTGGTATGTGAGATTTTCTGAGAATACAGAAAAGCTATCATCCACATCTAGTCCTAAACACGAACCCCTATAATTGGTCGTCCCCAAACCTTTTCCTTGCGCTGTTTCGGGAGGCACCCCTGTAGGGACTAACCAGCCCTGCCAGGTTAACTTCTGTGGATGGAGGACATCTTGCACCACCCTAGATAACCCAGACCACTGGTTAGCCCCATCTTCTTACTAGGGATTGTAGTAGGCATCCTAATATAGAAGGCCCTTAAGAGGAGGGGGTTTCTTAATCATGGGTCTACATTAGCGCCCGTTATAGTAATTGCAGTGGGTGCAAGATTGGCTCCATCCACTGTTGTTTGCGGGGAACAAGAAGGTTTTCCTGTGTAAGCGTACGGGACTGCGGGTTAGCGGGTTTGGGGCAGACGGCTGAAGGTTTGAGGGCTTAGGGTTTAGGTGGTGTCTTGCTGCTTCATTTTGGGATGCTTCGGGTGTTGACCTTGAGGAGGATTTAGGTGCTGGTTTGGGAAGCACGTTTTTTCCACGTTTAGGTGCGTTGGGTCACATTGCAATTCTGACAGTGGAAGCTTAATGCTTTTGCGATTTTGCGTGCCAAGCAATATTCGGGCAAGCAATTCCTGTTTGCAAGAGGGCCCTCACCCTACTTAAAAGCAAAGCCCAAGTCTATCCAGGACCTTCAATTCCAATTCCAAATCTAAATCCCCAGGCGCTCACATGCTTAGCCTTGCAGCCCAGACCCTGAATCCCACAAATCAGCAACCCCAAGCACCTTAAGCGCCAAGCCCTCCAGCCTTCTAGGGCTCAGGGTTTAGGGTTTAGGGTTCAGGGTTTAGGGTTCGGGGGTTCCATGTTCAGTCGAGAAAGTCAATGCGCGCGCTTCAAAACTATCGCGTTTCAAGATTTAAGAAACTACGTTAGCTATGCATCTTGTGCCACGTCCAGAATCCCCTAGAGTTTGGGGCTGTCGCGCATGCTTCAGAATAATCACGTGTCTAAATTTAAGAAACTACGTCAGCTACGGATCTTGTGCCACGTTTGAAATCCCCTGGAGTTTGGGGTGGTTGCGCATGCTTCAAAGTCATCCGTTCCACAATTTAAGAAACTACCTTAGCTATGCATCTTGCGCCATGGCAGTTTGAATTCAGGGTTTTAGGGTTTAGGGCCTAGGGTCTAGAAGACTCACGCTCTCGTTGCCATCAGGGCGTGCCAGCTGAGTTGATGGCACTTCCAGCTGTGGCCTCTCGTCCAGATGTATCCTGTAGAATCCTTGATACAGTCAGAGGACTCAAAAGGTGAGATGAAGGAATACAGTCAGAGGACTCAAAAGGTGAGATGAAGGAAGTGGTACAGGAAATAGGCCCAATCATAATGGAGTCTACAGTAAGGACCCTCCAGCCCACCTATCTTAAATCCTAAGCCTACCTTCATCCCGCCTTTCCAAGTTTCTGATACGGGATCCGAAGAATCCCTTTGTCATCCCAATATGGAGATTTGGCAGGATAGGTTATATATGATCCCAACTAGGGACCCCCCATCATCCCCGTCCAGAACCATAACAACCCCAGGATGCAAAGGCCCCCCCCCCTATTTTGTCATCCAAACGTATTCCAGATTTTCGGACTGATCTACGGCGCCTAGTCGACGGCTAAAAGGGACAAAGTCAGGCTGAACAACCTCTGAGGTGGAGCAATGTATAGTCCGCCTTAAGTAGAAAATATTGCTTTGGGTATATTATAATAAGATCCCATATACCCCATATTCTATGTACTTAAGGGGGACTATAGTTTTTAGAGTGACCCACATGAGGATTTTCTTGAAACGTTCTTTCCTTTCTTATTGGAGTCCAGTCTCGGTCTATAAACAGGCATCTTTGCTCGTCTCAGGCATATCGATTACTCGGACCCCCACCCAGTAATAGTGACTGTAAGGGATAACAGTGATTACATCGTTCTCCTCTTGTATTCCTATTATGCCACTATTACAGGGTGGGGAGTCCACCTAACATATGGAAGCTACATTGTACGAAGCTACTTTGTGGGGCAGCTAAGTTGCATATCTCACTATCGGATTCCGGCCTTCGGCCCTCAGCACCATTGTGCACTTCTTGCTGTCTCTCAGAATTAGCTTCACGTGCTAAAGATCTTGAGTGCTGCAGGGAGAAGACCCCTGTGAGAAATCGAAGACACGAAGAGCTATGATCTGGGGTTGGTTGTAAGAGGAATCTCCTCTAAGAGTTGGTCCCTATTGTAAAAGGTTAGGGGGAGTCTAAGGGTCCTTGAGGGTGCATATAGGGCATATAGTAGGTATGGGATTACCCTAAAGAATGCTGGGTTTTCCAGGGCCCCTCCTTGGGAGGGTCCTGGGAGGGTCCAGGCCTTCGGGACCGGGGAGAGCCTGGAGGGGGGGCAGGTGGCCTCAGCCTCCTGCCTCCTAGACCCCAGCTCCCGTGCCTCCGCCCGGCCGATCAAAACGCTTCCCAGCCTTGTCAACGGGCCTGAAATTTTGACCATCCTCCAGGGGGCGCCAGAAGGTTTGAGATCCCTTCAACAACAAAAGCACCAAATGAAATGAATTTGGAGTAGGTTTGGGTGGCTTGGCCGCCTCACACAGCGTGGCGTGGGTGATTGTGTTAGATGTCCCTCTACAGTGCGGCCATGGCAGCACCTGGCATGCAGCCATGCACTTGAAGAGTCCTTGACACCTGATCATCACTGCTTGCACGGTAACTCACAGCAAACCCTAAACCCTAAACCCCAGACGGCCAAGGTTTGCTTGATTGTCGCCATAGTTTGTCCCATCTGGCTGTTGCGATGTTACCGACAGGCTCTCGGGGTAGGGTCTGTGGGGCTTTAGAAACTAAATATAGTGAGCAGGGATGAATAGGGTTTCGGGTTCAGGGTTTAGGGTGTGAAGAATGGCTTCCCTTCCTGGCGCTCTGCTCAGTAGATGCAAAAAACTTCCTCCTCCTCATAATGTAACCCCCCACCCACCACCCCCAAAATACATATTCCCCTTAAAGTATGATGGTACCATATGAGCCATAGTCTAAACTCCTGACTACTATAGGGACTATCAAGGGGGATACTAGGAGTTTAGACAATGGCTCATATGGGCAGGTTATCCATACAAGTTGGGGGTTGGTTGGTTATAAGGGAGGGGATGATTCCTCATCTTTGTAGAGCAACCAAGACGAGTATGCGCTTGATGCTCTACGTAGGTGATGTGGCTTACAGTGAGTTATGGCTTGATGGACACGAATTTTAATGTGGCACTTAGTACTTTTGTGGGTTCAAAATGGCACCACAATTCTGGAAGCGAATGTCACCTGAAGTAAGGCCTCTCGACCAAAGGGTTTTGCAGCTCTTGCTGACAGAGTTTATGCAGATGGGTGCTCTCCTTGTTTTCAAGGGGATGCATGGGTTTCCTTATCTTGATCTTGAGAAATATATTGGGGATGAAAATGGAGCCATACTTTGATGTCCATGGGTAAGGATGACCTGCTTATAGTTTAAGTGGAGCCCAAGTATAAGTTTCCAAAGTCTCTCAAGAGTTCTAATTTAATTGGGTCGTGCCTACTCAAAGTAATTGCCCTCAAACGATTCTACCAAGGAATTACCGTAAGGGGGAACGTCCTAAGCGATAATGAGCTAGAATGAATCACGTCCCTCTGATAGTCACCCCCCCATGCCCTAATGGTACACCCCTCCCTGTACATATAGGAGGGGAGGGGATTATCCATGAACTTCAAGTAGTAGTCTCTAGCAGGAGGCCGCGTTAGTACTGATCCTGCGCCGTAGGGCTTAGGCTTTAGGGTTCAGGGTTTTGGGCTCAAGGTTTAGGGTTTAGGGACAGACTAGCGCAGACAAATAAAACAGAACACGGAAAACAAAATTGGGAACTGGGCCTGTAAAGAGCTAGATAGGGATTGTGTGTGTTGTACAACCTTGAATATTTACCAACATTACTTCCTTACGACCCTGATATGCCTACAGTCTCCTATTCGAATTTCGTCTCATACGTTATGTCGAAATTACTGGCGACTTAATTCAGCCGGTTTTTAGTCATTGATCCAAACATCAGAACCCAAAGTCCAGTAGGTATGCACAAACCCTAAACCCTAAACCCTTATCAAGGAATTGCTCGTTATTGCAGGTTCAGTAGATGGAAGAGCCCCGGACGAGGGGACCCAAGACCTTCAAGCATCCTCCCAAGCCCACAAAATCTCAACAGGTTTAGGGTTCAGGGTTTAGGGTTTATGGACGGTTTAGTGTTTAGGGACTTTCTGAAATCCCTGATGGAAGGCACAAGAGCACATCCCAACAGATGCCTTATGAACAACAGGCCTCTCGAACGGGTGGTTGGCAGGGAATGGAGGAATGGATCCCATGGGAGTGGTTGTTTGATCGCCGCCCCAAACCCTTACTCACTGGTGGTCAGTAGGGAATGGGGCAACATACTCCCTACATAATATGTTCCCTTATTCCCTACTAACCCCCAGTAAGCTTAAACCCAAACTGCTCTTTGCTTAGATTTTGCAGCGCAGACGGGAGGGCATTGTGAATCCGGATGATCTGCAACTGTCCTACAACGCAAAGTCTTCTAGCTTCATGGGCATGCGGAAAAGGGCGCGCTTAAAAAGCTGTAAGCCCTGAATGATACAATAGTTTCCATTTACCGCTCCCTAAACCCTAAACTCCAATGCGCTGGCCATCTGCCAGCCGAAGCCTGACTCCTTTTTATCAATAACCCCAATATATATCCTGTCATAATATAGTAGTTTCCATTTTCTTTTCCATTATCCATAATATATGACACCTATTGTTTCGCTTCCAGGGCCCAGACACGGCGGTTTTCGCCGGCAAGGCTCTCGCGGCAACAGGCGCCCTCAATGTGCCGAGCAGGGTTGGGCCTAGCTCGATAAATGCCCGAAATCCTAAGCCACAATACATTCGTGGAGCCCCTAAGCGTGCTTCTTTCTTGTATGTGCATCAAAGCTCTGGCTGATGGGGTGTGTGAGCAGTTGGACAGACAGGATTTGGGAGCTTCGCAAGATAAGCTTTATAGAATCGATGAGAATGCATCTAATCCACTTGTTGCCCAAATACATGCTAAGGCCCCTTATTAGGGTTCCTCTGTTTTGAGAAGCCCGTGTTATTAGGCGCCATAGGGAAGAAGTGTTATGCTCTGTCATTTTGCTTGTGTCAACGGCCCTGACTGAGATTTGGCGTAGATCATGAGACTTGCAGCGCTTTGAGTTCCAGTACCCCTGGACAAGGCCAAGACAAAAAGCCGCGCGATTTAGCGTTTAGGGCTTACTCATGCCGATTTCCTTCCTGCTTTGCATGCCAAGAGAGTTGAATGGTAGTTTTCAAAAGTATCCTTGCGGAATCCTTGACAGGGACATTTTGAATCCCCGTGTAATCCCCCCAAAATCAGTAAGGTTTCTATGGGCCCCCTTTTCAGAGAAACCCCTCCAAAATGTTTTCCTGCATGATATCCCGCAAGAAGGCACGCTCGGGTTGACATCTGCGCTGCTGGTGGCCTGTTTGCATTAGCTTTTCTGAAGGCTCTAGGTTCCTGTTTTCACCATTCTCGGGTGAAAGGATTCTTGCAGAGCTTCCCAAGCTCATCGACTAGCCCCCCAGTGGTAAATTGACATGAGTACTGAGAGTGTTTCAGAACAGGATTTTGTGTTCTCTATTAGTTAAGGGTTGAAGGCTTGTCGATCTGGGATTTGGCTTTGGGAAAGGTCTGAATTCATTGGCTGTTGCACGGCAGTTGCTAACATGAGGTCCCTGTCATACACCCCTCAAGTACCACAATCCCCCAACAAGACACACCCCCAAAGTTTAGAAACCCCCCAAAACCCTAAAACCCTAAACTCTAAACCCTAAAACCCTAAACTCTAAACAGTAGCTTTTTCTTTGCTCCGGCTTTGGTTGGCCCCAAAACGCTGTTCTCCGCGGCTCGTCATCCCAAGGGTTTCGCTCTCATGCCAGAAGGCTTTGCTATCAGTATGGTCCTCCTTGAGTAGATAGAATCTGGGGTATATGCGGATCTTATTTCAATATACCCAAAGCCATATTCTATCTACTTAAGGGGGACTGTAGCCCTTTCCAGTCTTCTACTGCTGAACATGCGTACCTGCTCGGAGGTTTATGGGCTTGGTTACTGCTGCTTATGACTGGGCTTAGAACCCTACTTAGAATCCCCCCAACAAGACTATGTAGGTTACCCGGAACCCTAAACCCTAAACCGCAATATAAGTAGGGGTATAAGCTCAATGATAAGTAGTCACTGGTCCCATGAACCTTCAAGCAGAGTCAGCCAGTAGCCATATGAGCTATAGTAAGAACCTTTCGAGGGGATTACATAGGGGATTATATAGGGGAGTATTATAGGGTTATTAAAGGGGATACTAGGAATTTAGACAGTGGCTCGTGTAATCCAAACAGAATTCTGGCTTATTCCGCATAGATTCCAGATTTTAAGGTTGAAGGGTGGGCTGCGCAATGGCAGTTCATAACTCCCTTTCTTGTTGGTTCTCTGCTCCTCGTCTGTCTCCATGTTTGGTGGCGATGTCGCATTCTGTGAACTTTTTCACGGCCTTGCGGCAGTCTTTTGCCTAAAAATGCTTAATTCCGTCATGCTTCCATATCCTGACCCTAAACCCTAACCCTCCTTCAAGGAGGAGATATCCTGCCTGATATTGTGCAAGGCTACACCTCACTTGTAGTGGGCTGTGCTGTCGAAATGGGCTTGGCGAGCAGGAGATGAGAGGTTTCTGCATGCGTCTTCGTCGTAAAGAAACCCGAAACACTAGATCCCAAACCCAACGACCTAACAGGCACGTATATTACTATATTACACTGTGATTATATTCTGATTTTACCATATTTCTATATTACTCTAGAACTTTCCAGGTTGTGCAGTTCGACGAGATGGCCACGGAGCACCTTCTACTTGGGACGTCTGACCAGCTGGCTGCGCTCCATGGTCAAGAAGATACAAAACTATATGGGGTTTCCAAGAAAGCTGGTCCCCTGTCTGTGCGTACCTATAGCAAGGAACTTACCATGTTGGGCAAGAGGTCCCTATTTGGAAGCTCCCGTATGGCAGAACCCTAGAGTCCTTCACAATCCCCATATGCACCCTAACTAGCTTCAGAAATCCTACAAATTGCCTAGGCTTGTTTGCTCGTGCCAGCTGTGTGCAAGGGAGCCTTCAGACTATTCGGTTCTTTTTGCTGGAAAGTGGTTGGCTGGCTCATTGTTGGCAAGGGGGTGGCCTGGTGGCTGAGGCTTTGTCATGTGAGTTTAGCAGGGAAGTTTTAGAGTTTAGAGAGTTTGGGAGATACAGAGTTTGGGGTTTTAACTGGTAGGCTCCTCAATGGATACTCGCCTTTGCGACTCAGGCGAGTCTTCCGTTGTCACCGAGGTTGCATGAACTAATTTAAGAGCCTTGCAAGCGTGGAGTCAGTCTGACTAAGTCAGGCCATTCGGGTGGACGAGCTGTTCTCGACATGATCAGCTGTAGGAGGGTTATATACTCGAAGGAATCACATAGGGAATAGGGTTTGTGTAAAGATCACATAGGGATTATGTAGGGATTCCATAGCGATTGTATTCCTTTATTCCCCGGTCGAGACTGAGGTAGGCCAGGTTGCGTAGCCTCGACGGGCCTGAGGGGGGCAGGGGGCGGAAGCCTTCCGCTGCACTTTGAAGGGCCAGGGCCTGGACCTGGACCCTGAATCCCAAACCCTAAAGGGGTTTAGGGTTTAGGGTTTAGGGTTCAGGGTTTAGGGTTTAGGGGTTTATTAGAATTGTATAGGGTTTGGGTCCCAAAGTTTAGGTTTTCCACCGGGTGACCCTGAAGAGGTGCCCGGTGCTTTGGAGTTTTGAGTTTTGCTTTGTTCAAAACCAGTTTGGTGCTTTGGCTCTCCAGACCATGTCTGGGACCGGGCCAGTTTTGTAGCTTTCCTGGACCATTTCTGGGCTGTTGGGGGTCTCCTGCTTGGTGCCGGTTTTGGGCTGGTTTTATTGTTCTGAGCTGTTTGGGGCTGTTCGAGGCTGGTTTGGAGCTCCTCTGCTGCGGGGGTGGTTTTGGAGCTCTCTCGGACCATTTCTGGGCTGGTTTTGGGACTCTCCGGCCTTTTTGCGGTTGGGTCCCTGGGTTTTGGCTTGAGTTTTGACCGAAAATTTCCGTTTGACTTGTTAAAAACCAGTTTGGTGTTTTGGTTCCTTTCTTGGCCAGTTTTGGAGCTTCCCCGGAGAGGCTCTCTGGATGTTTAGCGCTTGCTTTTGGCCGGAACAAGGATTTGGAAACAGCGCCGAATGGTTTACAAACAGACTTGCATGTCTGCTTGCGA
>CAJNIZ010007656.1:0-14174 GCA_905231905.1 Symbiodinium pilosum
AGATAGAATATGGCTGTGGGTATAATATTAATATATTGGGGTAACATAGGGATGATGGAAAAGAAAACGGAAGCTACTGTACCATAGTATATTTGGGTTATATAGGGAATGTGGCTTTGGGTATATTACAGTAAGGTCCCCATATACCCCATATTCTATCTACTTGAGGGGGACTACATTCTCACCTTTGCGGGGATTTTGACAAGGTGTACAGGGAAAGAGAGAAGCAAGCCACTTGCGCAACGCATACCTTTACTTGCCGGGTTCAGGCTGAGTGTTTCTGCGGGTTTTAGCCAGCAGTGTAAAAATCTCTTTTAGCTTGGATGCTGGCCCAACCCTGTGAGAGTCATATGCACAGACCTTATAACAACAAAGAGAAGTAATCGCACAAAAGACAGAGAGAGAGAGAGAGAGATGTGTATATATATAAATATAACCCAACAAAATCGAGTTTTTTTAGCCTCTGAAAAGGTAGGGCAAATATCCAACCTTTAGTGCTCAGGGTCTTGGGCTCCAGGTCATAAGCCTGGCTTTGGCGCGAATGGCGGGGTTCCGGGAAAAGATCAGCGAACTCAGCCAGCCCTGGGATTCCTGTTGCTTTTCGGTTTCCTGTTGCTGTTCGGTTTCCCCTTGTTGAATTGTTGGTCTTCTTTGCTGCTTCTAAAAGGATGTATTTTTTGCTATTTCTAAAAGGATTTCACTCAAGTTATCTCGGTCGCATGCTGTTAAAAGAAGTATCGTATTTCAAAAAAAAAAAAAAAAACGGATGCGATGTCGAAAAAGAATTTGCTTTGTGATGTGATGCGAGAAATCATCTGGATTTCCCGTTGTGTGTGCACCTGAAGGCAAGCTTGACTTGCTGTGCCTTTTGATTTGTTGCCGTTTTCGGATGTCTTCTCCCCGTTAATGCCATGCTGTGAAGGAACTTAAAATTAAGATAGCAGAGAACATGTATATAAGAGATAACCCAAGATAACATAAAGGTCTGCATTTCGAGGCGCCTTGGATCCAATCCACTTCTGCAGGCATGTTGAAACACTTCAAAAAATCAGGTGCGCTTTTGAAGACACATCCTGAGAGCAGAAAAGTGTCAGAAAGAAATCTCAGGGACGATATTCTGAAGCTAGCATGGTGGATGTCTCTAGTGAAGGGTGGGGGTAGTTAGCCTGATGGCGTTAGAATGAGCTTGGAAAGCTTATCAGACCAAATCTTGCTCATCACAAGTCGCTTCGGGAAGCTAAAATGCCAGGTGGTAGGCAATCAGACTATGTTCCTCGACCTTGACTCTCCAGGTACCTGAAGGACAAAATAGTGTACCCATTCTGGGGGTGTTTGGGCTTTATCTGGTTTGTTGTTAAGGAACTTGAACTAAGTTACTATAACGAGGAAACTCTTTACTATAGACCGATCTTATCCCAACTTAATTTCAGTTCCTTAACAGCCACCCAGTATTAGAAAGTCCAATAACGGAAGCCCTTGACCGGCCCCCCTAAACCCTAGACCCTAAACCCTAAGCCCCCTAAACCCTAGAGAACCAATGGAGCCTTCAAGCTTGTTGCCTAAAGTGTCGGCATCAAGGGAAAAAGACAGCAATGAGGCTGAGCTTCACACCCCGGGTAACTCTAACAATAGTCCCCCTTAAGAAGATAGAATATGGCTTTGGGTATATTAGAATAAGATCTCCATATACCTCACATTCTGTCTACTCAGTGGGCCTATAAACCCCACTGTTGGGATATTGCTTGTCCGGAAAAAGACCTGAAGCAAGCTTTGTTGAGAAATCGCTTCGAAGCCCGAACCCTGTGACTTGGGGACCACGGCTGGCTTCCTGAAGACGACTTACTATATACCTCCAAGTTCCCACCTGAGTAGCACTGAGTAGTGCTTTTGGATGGTTGTTGAACCCAGAAAGACGACCTTTCTCTTATAAAGTAATGTGAGCTATGCTGGATACTATTGTTTCTCCATTAAGAATATTACTCACCTAATCCGGCCTACGCTTTGGGGAGAGAGACCCGTCGGATGGAGCTTAAACACGTGAACTGCAAAGCGTGAAGGGGTTTGCAGAAACACCAGCAAGGGCAAACTCAACAGGTTCAACAGGAGACGTGCTAAGGAGGTTGCGATCCAGGGCGCTTCTTCTGCCTTACTCTTTCTTAAGAGGAAATCGGGAAAGGAGCTATTGCCACTATTCTGGGGATTGCAAAGCAACTGCTAATAGGGACCCATTCCCCCACACCCCTACTAAACATCGGATGCAGTACTAATACACAGAAGGGAGACTTTCAATCATTACAGTAGCAGGGTGTGTGGGGGTACATGATTATAGAGGCAGGAGATTATGGGTTTCCCAAAATTAGGGGTACCATTTTGGGGGTCCCCATACTAAGGACTATAGTATATTGGGGTCTACATTGGGGTCCCCTTATTTTGGGAAACTACCATTATGAGGGGGACAATGTCGAACCCGAAAATGACTTCTCTGAGGGCCCGGCGCTCCAAATCCACATGCTGCGACATACTTTAGGTGGACGCCCCACCCAATAATAGTGATTATAGGGTATAATAGGGATTATATTTGGGTCCTCTTATATTCCTATTATACCACTATTACAGGGTGGAGGGTCCTCCTAAGACATACTTCTTTGGCATGTCAGCTGGAATACGCGAGTCGGCATTCTCGAACCTTTTGCGTTCAATCATGACATGGCTTGGAGCCTACGGATTTATGCTACATTTCTTGCAGCTCCTTGGCGGGGTGCTTCTTCCTTGGTGTGGTAGGGTCCTTCAGAAAAACCAGACAGAGGATCGCACGGGCGGTTCTGTCTGCTAAAAAATACCGAAGATGCTGATGCTGCGGCTGTTGCTCCATGTTACCGTTTTTTTTTCTGTGTACAGGGCCAGGTATGCATGCATGCACATGTGCTCTTAAACCGTGCCCTACCCAATAAGGAAACAAGCTCGGCTTGATAAGCCAGCTCTGAGGAGGCACGAAGCAATCCTCCAAGCAGGCCCTCGCTAGATTGCATCTCCCTTGACATCACCATACATCACCCCTTTCAACTGCCGTCAACAGTGCGCTCGTGATCAACATTCGACGAGCCTGGTGGATCCTAACACCATCTTACACCTTGATTTTAGGGCAGTAGATCGATCCATCCTGAAGCATGTAACCCTAAGGGTCCATGTACCCAATAATTGGGTATTTAGGGCTTTGGTAATAGTTATTACAGTACAGGTTTTGGGTAAGTATATGATTCTTGGATACTTGGACCCTTGGGGTAAGCCCACCAACAACCCCTATGCCAGTGTGAGATGTGAGATGCCTGAGGCTCGGAAGTGTCCAGGGCATGGCTAAGACCTTGCAGACCCCCTAAATAGCGCGGAACTTCCAAAAGGCAAGACTAAGGAAGCAAGCCTGAATCCTATCAAAATCAGGAAAAATTGGTACATCTCTTCTCTTAAGTACAGCTCTTGTCTAAAGGTTTTGGAAGGTCGGCGAGCCCCTGCCTAGCCGTACAGCGCATGAATCTCAAATTTTGACCCATGCCACGTGTTCTCAAGGCGAGGAAAAAGGGACGATCTGAAGCCCTCCTGCGTATTGAAAGTTTGAGTCTCAAACAGCAAAATCTATTTGGGAAAAGCGCGTAGCTTGATTTTGCCAAAAGGGGCGACCTCAAAACGGTCTTCCTTTGTGCAGGCCACAAGAGATATGGGTGGTTGTCAACATTATGGCCCCGTTTTGGTTCCCTATTATAATACTGCACCTAATATTTAGGGTACTCAAAAAGGGATCATAATTTTGACAACCACCCATATTGGTAAAGATGCCCAGTGCCTGGATGTTTAAGACCTGGGGGGCCAATTGGAGCCCTGGTTGGCCTGCTTTGGGTTTAGGGTTTAGGGTTTAGGGTTTAGGGAGGAGACGCCGCAAACGGTAGTCATTCAATCAGAAGCACTGAGGCAGTACGTCCCTGGAACCCTGGACCAGCAGCTTTTTTTCTGTGCGCATGGCATTGATAAGTACCCTGCGCAACCTGATCAGAATGATTTTGTGTTCCTTGCTCTTGCCATTCTGGGTTGCTGCTAAAGAACTTAAACTAAGTTACCATAATGGGTATATATAGTAAATACTATCGTTTTCCAATATAATAACTGGACTCAAGTTCCTTAACAGCAACCCAGAATTTGCCTCATCTGTACAAATGCTGCGCTGGGCGGCTTTGAGTGGGAACGGCCAGGGATTGAAATGGATGCGTTAGCATACAGTTACTCCTTTATCCAAAAGAAGGAGACCTCTTGGCCGGCACCCAAAACGGACCCAGATTTTTGATAAATGAAGGACCTGTGACTTTCCAAGTACATACCAAGCAATCATTTACCTCTCAAAGCTGTACTATAACTTTTTGCTATTCCTTGAATGCCAAGTACCTTGAATCTTAGGTACGTGGACACTGGGGAATGGGGAGGGGCACCACGCCTTTGGATTTCCTGGGTATTCCATCCATCTCTAAGTGGCTTTCTCCAAAAGATGTGGGCCACAGGGCCCCAAGGCAATATGCAGGGATGACAAGGGATTACGGTGGTGCCTAGTCATGGTTATCGGATCATGAACCTAACAATTGTTTGAGAAACACGGCACACTCCAAGCCCTAGACCCCAAACCCTGAACATCCGGTGAGGTCCCGGCTCAAGCCATCTCCCAGAACAAGCCAAGACTGTCCTATAGGCCTCTATTGGGGCCTAAGTACACTAGTAGAAGCCATATGTTCCCCAATTAGGGGTACTAGGAGGGTCTAGGAGCCTTGAACATGTGCAAAGCTTGGCTGCTCTCAGGACCCGGGCTCGAACAACTCCGCCATCCTGTCATCAGATGTCCGCTTGTGTCCGGCTTCCTGGTGGTTAGTAGGGAACGGAGGAGTGAATGCCTGACGTAACCCCTTTCCTTCCCATTCTTTATTGGGACTTCTCAAATTCAAGGGCCCTTACACACCCTAGGCTATATGGAAGGGTGACTGGGACATGCCTCTCCACAACTAAACGGGGCCTGAAATGGTATATAGTCAAGTTAAGTGCGGGGATTCTGGCAAAGTGGAGGTGTAGACTGTCTTATGTTCCCTAGATGGATTTAGTTGCACAAGACACCCCTTTTGGTTCCTTGATGCAACTGGATGTAGAAGTCATTCAAACGGTTTTACTCGTGGGATTCTGGTTGCCCAACCCTCCTCCCCTCTGAACAAAAAAAACAAAGTACCCTATGCCTGTGTTACATCTGTATTGTAGGGTCATTATTATAGGGGTCGGGGCTACCAAGCCATCTTGTAATTCACTACATCATCATTTTTTGCGGGGTTGTGGTTATCAAAGTCATCTTAACAACTTTGTCCCGATCCTTCAGGTCTTTCAAGTCTGCTGCAGCCCAGCAGTATGTTTGAAGAGTGCTGCAATACAGCGCTGTACGTCAGCTGCAGTTGGGCAGTCGGCCTGTCAAGTGGAAGTTTTTGTCAAGGTGTTAGGAGTTTCTCAAATAAGTTTTCCTTCCGAACAAAATGCAAAGGACAACATAGACCTCCTGCAATCCCCTCATCTCGCCAAGGTGAGAGACCCTCAGACCAAACGAAGCAAGACCCTCAAGTACAGGTACAATCTTGGGGGACACTATGGGCCACAGGCAGCTTGCAAAGCCTAAGGTTTAGGGACGAAGGCTGTCCCATGTATAGCAGTCTACGTGTTGGCTGCGACACATGTAGCCATGACAGCGCAAAGCGAGTAGGCTTATACCAGCTACTCGTCCTTTACAACAGCCATGCTCAACTGACCACAAATCGGAAATTAGACGAATGGTACTCTTCTCGATCTAATCAGTAGAAAAGCCTCATCCTCCTCGTAAAGGCAGTTGCCCTCTACCATGTAGGCTTGCCTGAGTTGAAACGAGGAATGTAAATTGGGACCCACTAATCTCCCCCCCTAGTATTAAAACCATCCCACCCCCCTACTACTAAGTACTCCCCATTGTGGCATACGGCATATGAAATCATATTGGGAGTATATATTAGGTTGGATCCCACGGTCTGCAAGGGGGCCTTAGCAGGGACAAGTGTGAAAGGAAATTTCTGCCTAGCTATGAGCCACAAGTGGGCATATAGCTGCTTGCATTCGCCAACTTTCATCGCTTGTCTGATGCATTCAAACATGGTGCTATCAATGTTGGCTCATTCAGCGTCCTGCTGAGACAAATGCAAACCGTTCACAGAAGTTTAGGCCACAGGAGCCCTGAACTAAAGTTATAGTATATCCCTCAGAGGTCCCCCCCCAAACTCCCTGCCCATCCCCTTGTGGGTCCCCAACAACCCAACTTTAGTCAGTGGCTCTCTCACACACACACATGCCCGGAGTACCGCCACGTAACCAGTAGACCGTAGCTCTTCATCACGTCCCGAAGCCAGAAAGGGAAAGTACCAATACCCTATAAATAAACCCTTACATAAGGCCAGTTTCCATTTCATGTTCCATTTTCATTGCATTTGGTTCTCCACTATAGGGGGATAATCTAGCTTAAGGCCTAAACCCTAAACCCTATATACCCTATATATACCTCGTATATATCCCATGATACCCCTATATCTATAGGGAAATTTCAACTTAACACCTCAACATGGGCCAGGTTCCATCTCTGATTCCGAAAGAACACCATATGATCCCAAATCTAAACTTCTTAACAGAGGGTTCTATAGGGGATCATATTGGGTCTACTATAGGGGTTATTAAGGAGGATACTAAGAGTCTTGACTGTAGCTCATATCATCACAGGAAATCCCAAAAATTGTTTAAATGGGTTGCTGTGAGGAACTTACATATGTAAATTACTAATCTGGAATCCCTCGTACGTACTACAGACCCACATTATGGTAACTTAGTTCTGTTTCCTTAACAGCACCCCAGTAAACTGCATCCATGCTGCATCTCATCCTCCAGAATGACAGGGTCGTCCACATAGCCCATGCCCAGCAAGACCCTTCTAGAGGCCTCATATCGCGCCTCAGTTGGGAATGGCGCTGAAATGCATCGATCCTACCGGGTAAAACCCAGAGTTCCTCAGCAACAGTTTCATTGGGAACTATGGGAGGTTATGTGCAGGAGTTAGGAGCCGCCACTCACTAGCAGCGCTCAAGGAAGGCCTCAGCCCCCCAAACATTTTGAACCCCGGATAAGGTTGATTGGGTTAGGTAAACCCTACACCCTAAAACGCCTGACAGCGGCCTCAAGTCCGCAGAATCTTTGTCCCCAATGCTCTGAACCCTAAGCCCCCTTACAACCTAAGGCTTAAGATTCAAGTTTTAGGGTAAGCTCTAAGCCAACTAGCTTACCCTTGGGTTCAGCAGGAAACCAAGTAATGGAAAAGATATTGAAAATTTGCCGCTATTTGAGGTCTATAAAGGATCCATTCCCTCATTCGTGACCCTAAACGCTCAATGGCGTAGGAACCAAGGTTTAGTTGAGGGCTTAAGGCCAGAGGCCACATGGTCCAACTCCCTATAACATTCTGCAACATTCTTCTTGAGAACAACTGGCCTTCAAAACCTTGGCGCCCTCAACCCCTTCCCTCCTAAACCCGCTCGCGCAAGTCCAAGGCCCTAAACCCTAAACCCAGGAGCTTTGGGCAAACGGACCAGATTGTCAGCTATAGCCGCACGGTATTCCAAGTTGGTGGTGTACAGCCCGTGCGCCATTTCGTGATGCAGAGTCAGAACATCTTTCCTGGGTGCCGGGTACTACTTGATCTACCCAAAGGGTCCATGTAGGTATATGGTAGATACTTAAGGCCCAGAGGGGTTCCCATATACCTACTTTAAAGCCCAAGTATCTACCATGTAGCAACATGGACCCTTTGGGCTACTACAAGCCCTGTATGGCCGTAGCTAGCCCCCAATCCCTGTGAGCAGCGGCAGCTTCATACGATGAGGAAATGCAGGAGTATACATCCTCCGTATGATCGCAGCCATTTTGACTAAGCAAGGATACGCTGGAACCACGGCAAATAACGCAAAAAAAACATGCATTCATCTCAAGCTAGAAAAAATGAGAATGTCTCAAGCTAGTGAGATTAAACCCGAAACCCTCTAACCCCTGCATACTATACACCCTAAACCCTACACCGAAACCCCAATGCTGCTAGTGGTGCCTAGCTGGTATTCCGGCAAACACGGGCACCTGACATGTGAAGGCAACCATGCGGCTCATTCAACGAAATCCTACCACCCGCAGGGTCCAGCTACCTAGGGATTCAAAATTTAGGGTCCAGGGTTCAGCTACGTAGACAATATACCATCAGACTCCCAAATACCCATGTGCCAGGAGCCCCTGTTGGGTCACAAGTCTACACTCTACACCATCTAGGTACCTGGACCCTTTCCCAAAGGGTCCATGTAGCTATATGGTAGATACTTGGGCCTTAAAGTAGGTATATGGGAACCCCTTTGGGCCTTAAGTATATACCATATACCTACATGGACCCTTTGTGTCCAACAGCACCACAGGTTCTCGCAGGTGCCTATCACGTAGAAGTCGCGGTCTGTTTTGGGAAGCAGATTCAAGAGGGCTTCCTCTTGCGGCCTCCTTGGTCTGGCGACTTTCCAGTGTTCATATGGGCTATAGTCTAAACTCCTAGTATCCCCCTTGATAACCCATATAGTAGTCCCCTATACAATCCCCTAAAAAATCGCCTTTAAGGCGTTTAGATTATGGCTCATATGGGAGTTTCTCTCAACGGTCCCCAAATGATGATTAGGCCGGGCCGATCTAAACGCTAATTGCATGTCCCGTGTCTGTCTCTTGGGTCCTTTAGGGACACCCCCCAAGTTGGTTAGGGATTCGGGGCTTGGTGCTTAATGCGCCGCAAGGGGATGCCAGAATGTGGGTAGGGACAATGCGTTCTAAGACCAATCTTCAATTACTGTTGAAAGACTATCAGCTCATCCTTCCCCCAACTGCGTTCCTGTCGTCCCTAGATTTTGATGAGAAAGCAGGGAATTTGAGCGCTAAGTATGGCCCCAAGAAAAAAACCGTTGCTGGACTGAATTGACGCTTCAACCATGAGCGCTGCCTTACGCTCCCACCAACTGGCATGGAACCCCTAGACAAGCCCTAAACACACTTTTGTCAGGAAAGCGTGGCAATCATCATCATGGAGTCAGGCACCAATAACCACGCTAGGATAGAATGAGTCTGGGTCCTGCTTCCCATATAGTTGTATATGTGGACCCTCCGGGTCATCTTTCAGATTAAAAGCCGTAAGCATGCAGGAGAAGCTACGTTTCAAAAATACCACTGCGCTCCCACAGCTTTTTTTGACACGCCGCCCTAAACCCTATCACAGAAAGGGGGACGCACGTAGCTATGTAGAAGATACTCAAGGCCTGGAGTACTCTGGAGTACATGTTTGGGAACCCCTTGAAGACCCATGCATAGACTAATTACATACCTCTATAGACTCTATGGATAAGCCTGATAAGCCTGATAAGCCTGCTAAGACGGCTTCTACAACCAGGCTTCTTGAGAGACATCGTTGCAGTTTCGTCTCTAGCTTACTCACTCCCAAACAGATGTGCAACGCCACTAGATATGTTTGCACCCCATGGGTGAAGGTGCAGCAACATCGTAGCACATGGTCTAAGCGTCTGTATGCCCTCAGAGAATTCTGCGCATCAGGCCCGCGGTTGTCGTAAGCAGTGCAAGGGTCGCACGCTATTTCACGCTAGCCCTCAGACAAAATAGGGAGCCCGTCACAAAGCAATTGCATAGGACAAGGCCGATGACGAAAAGACCCGCGAAAGACTCACGATGCTGAGAAACCCCGCGTTGCCGCTCAAT
Organism: Symbiodinium pilosum; assembly: GCA_905231905.1. Lineage (NCBI taxonomy): Eukaryota > Dinophyceae > Suessiales > Symbiodiniaceae > Symbiodinium > Symbiodinium pilosum. Next base: position 9,871 of record CAJNIZ010007656.1, read on the forward strand.
GCAGACGAAGGCACAAGGGCAGTCCAACTTTCCCACAGCGAAGATCATTGACAACCCAGGACGGTATGTTGAAGCCCGGCCATATCAAGTAGTAGTTGAAGCCCTGGCCCCTATCCTCAGCCACATGGTGCTGCAATGAATCATCAAAGTGTGTTGGGTTGTGCCGCAGGGGAATTCAGTACAACTTCTTACCAGATTGTCCCTTTCGCGACATTTATAAAGGCTCAATGCATGTACCAGCGACCAGTATGCTCTCCCCCGCAATACTTAACTACCACTGCAAATAAGTCTCAACAAAAAGCAGACCTGCAGGACCTTGCAACAAACCATCGTTCTACCCAAAATTCCTGGGATCAGGAGCCTCACGACCCCTCTGTATAAAAGGGGGTGATGCACCTAAACCCTGTTATGAAGGCTTACACGCAAAGATCATACAAAACTGAATTCTGATGAAAAGGGAGCTTCAAAAATGGGGTCCTCCCTATGTACCACCAAATACGACATTCCTTCTTCTAGGGACCCCTCATTTTTAGAAGCCCCCCCAAACTCCAGGGTCCCTCGATGAGTTTCGGAACCAGTCTTTGTACTCGGCAAACTGGAAGGCGCTGTGCCGAATCTGAGGGTCTGGGCACTCGTAGTACTCCTGCGCATTGCCAAGGTATAAGCTCCTTCTAGGCTCCCCTGTCAATTAGCCCAGTTAAACCTGAAACCCTAAATCATGCCTACGTAACATTCATTAAGGCGTGGGGTAGTATAAGGGAGGAAGCCATGATGTCAACTTATTCAATCCCCAAAACGCTGAACAATGACCCCCCAAATCCCACACCCTAAGCCCTACACAACAAATACTCTTCCCACCAACTGGCTAAACCTCAGATCTCTGTGCAAGTCCTAACCCCGCCAAATCACCCTCAAGAGCTTTCAGCTCACCCAAAGGGTCCATGTAGCTATATGGTAGATACTTGGGCCTTAAAGTAGGTATATGGGAACCCCTTTGGGCCTTAAGTATATACCATAGACCTACATCGACCCTTCGGGTCATATGCCCCAAACTAGGCCTTACACCCTATACGATGGCAACAGGACGGAAAGAAGAGGCCCATCCCAAAGCCCTACACGTGAGGGTTCTGCCACACCCACCAACGGTCCTTAATAGGATTCATACTAGGGGCTTCATATCACCATATAGCTAACGCATGTTCATGAAATGCTACGAGCTTTCCCTAAATCGGACATCCTCAAGCCCCCTTTTTCAGCAGGCTTCCTGAGCCCCCCGCGGTAGATGGAAAGCCCCTAAACTCTAAGTCCTAAACCCAATATACTACATAGTAGTTTCCATTTTCTTTTCCCTAAACCCTGAGTTCTAAACACTAAAGACCACTTTTGCAGCAGCCTGAAATCTGATGAAAGTGCTTCCCAGAACCAATCGTGACTCGGTGTGAACGCTGTAAACCTCGGAATCGAAGCATCGGCTTTAGGGTTGAAGGGTCTACCTAAGCCCGAAAAGTATGTAAAATAATCGCCATAAACCGCTAACAACAGCCAAAAAGGCCATAATTCTACATACTTTAGGGGTCCAAGGGGGTTGGGGTTTTAGGGTTTGCGGGTTTACGGTTCAGGGTTCAGGGAGCTTTTGCCTCATGACGCTTATAGGGATCAGGGTTTACAGTTCTAGTTGAAGTTCAAGGGTCTAGGGTTTAGAGTTATAGTTATAGCTTTGGGCTTCATTGCTTGATTCTTCCTAGGTGTAATCAACTGTAAGCCAATAAAGCCACAAAGGCACCTGGAGGTGCCCTCTCTGCATGAGCATTGTAAAGGAGACAGTGGTGATAACGGCTAATCACGTACGAGCTAGAGGAAGGCTGGCTTCGCTCTATGGCCGGGTGTGGTCATGACCTGTATTCCCAATGAGTATCTGGATTCTTGCCAGGGCCTGGCACAATGGGCATCTTCATCAGAAAGATTTTGAACGTACCGCTCGCACATCCCAGGAGGCATGCGGCATACGTAATACGTACGTTGAGGACCTTCTCGAAGCTTCTGATTCCACATGTGGGCCTCCTTCTGACATTCAGAGACAGCTTACAAACCATGCATAGCAGCGTTGCGCGCGGTAACTTGTAGCTGCAAATATCATACCCAAAGGGTCGATACTTGGGCCTTGAAGTAGGTGGGCCTTAAGTATATACCATATACCTACGTGGACCCTTTGGGATACTTCCTCCCTGAACACCTGTCCCCTCCCTAGGCAACTCGAGCATAAACGGCCTGGCCCAGACTATACCGAAAGGGTCCGTGTGAGTATATGGTGTATACTCGGGACGTAGGGCACAAAGGGGCTCATATATAGCTACATGAACTCTAAACCCCAAACCTTAATCCCTAAACCCTGCTACATCCCTAAAACCCTAAACCCCTAAAACCCTAAATACCCGCTCCCTAGACACCGATGGTAACACCTCGGTGACGGACAAATGCTGCTGGAACTTTTCCTTAGCTGCCGCACAAACCCACAAAGAGCCCAGCACGGCCACGCGGTTTAGGACTTGCGGCTTCGGGTTTAGGACCCCCACGAAGGGTTATGACCCTTAGGCATCTATGATAGGAGTATAAGGGAAGTTCAAAGGGTTAATGCTCGAAGGTCCGAGCTAAGTCCCGAGGAGTTGATGAAGGAATGTACCACCACATATACCTGATACCAAAATCCCAAGTACTTATGGCTTCAGGTATGTACCTGCGTTTGATAGGAATTGAGTTCTTTTGGACCTGCCGGCCAACAGCGACAACTCTCACAACAACGGCACCAACGATGACCACTTCCAGGTTTATGCTTCGACCTCCCGGTCCCTTTTTTTTTGCAACACCCCAAATCCTGAACCCTAAACCCCAAATCCTAAACCATAAATTCTAAATCCTACCTGGTAAACCCTAAGCCCTGAGCCCTACACATCTCACGTAGCAGGAAGAGCAACTCCCACAGGCAGGAGAGGGTGTCTCAATGGCATGACCCTTCCAGTATCACTGTGCAGCTGTAGCTTACTTTCCCATATCTTTCCCATGTCTATAGGCAACCGGAGCCCATAAATTCCACAGGCAAGCTCGACAAGAGAGGGTGTCTCAACAGCATGAACCATTGTGCAGCCGCAGCTTGCCCTGACGGCACATTTCACCAGGGAGTAGCAAACTGAGAATTTTGGGCTGTGTGGAGCTATGTTTCAACTCTCGGCTCCAGCAGTCCGCACATAGTATCGAAGTAGCAGCAGACCAATTCCTGATGTCCGAATTGGGGCCGTGTGGTTGGTACTAAACATATAAGATGATGTACTAAACTTCCTGCATGACATTGAAAACCCAGCACCTTGGGAATCATAGCAACTATGTATGCATACAAAAGCCATGCAGGATTTTCAATATCACGCGCAGGCAGGCCGGTTTGTGGTCCTTGGAGAGTAGATAGATTGAACCTCATCTGAGCTGTAGCCCAAAATCCTAGTATCCCCTGAATAAACTCTACGGTGCTCCCCTGCATAATCCCATAATAACCCCCTCTAAGGAGTTTAGACTATAGCTCATCTGGGGTACTAAGCGGCGCAGCCCAGGGTCGCTTACATAGGTTGGGGCTTGGGGCGGTGAAGGTTCTTGCATTACATTTTTGTGACAACAGAGTATGTACTTCAGCACCTGATCGCGCTTCGTGACCTCAATTTCCGTTTCAGGACGACGGGCTGGCATCCAACCCTGACATATTTGCGGATGTTCTGCCAAATATGCAGCATTCTTGCGCAGCGTTATCAAAAAAGTTGTTGCCTTCATTTGCTAGGCTCCGCCTACCATGCACCTTTACCACCCTTCCACCAGGTCCACCCTTCACTCGGCTTTTTACCGCTCACGGGGAGCCTAGGGGGTTTATTTAAGGGGTTGGCAGGGAACCCATGAGTATTCGGCTTGGGAAATCTATCCACATAGTCCAGCCCAAGCTGCATGTGTGGGTTTCCAGATCCTGGATGATGATTTTCGTCTGGGAAGACTCGGGGAATTCTCTGAGCGAAGGAAAGCTCACCTAAGCTATTTAGAACCGCCCTTAATAACCCCGATAATAATCCCCTACATAATGCCCTATATAAAGCCCTTCAAAGAGTTTAGATGGCTCATTTTCCTATCCAGCCCTCAGTACTGACGGCACACGCACATACGCCCCATCCCCCAAACTATTGTATGTTACATGTGCGCATATATACATATACAGATACATACATGCATATGTGTGTGATATACCCACTACACAGGTATGTATATATATATAT
>CAJNIZ010007657.1:0-10196 GCA_905231905.1 Symbiodinium pilosum
CTGCAGGCACATGACCACACCATAGGCCATCAACAAGATCTTTGTGACAAAGCCAACCATCTCCACGGTGTCGGCTCCCACCATCGCTATGGTGTCTATCACAAAGACCACTCCCTTCGCCGCAGACTCCACGACGACTTCTGCCTGGCGCCAAAAAAGGGTAGCTAGAAGACACACGGTAAGGCCGCCAAAGACAGTAACCAACCCTTCCTGCATCACAAGCTGCGCAAAAGGATTAGTCACAGGCACTTCTTCTCCCGGAGGCGGGGCTTCAACCTCAGGCCGCGGCGTAGAACACTTGAAGCACTTCGCCCTACCTCTCATGTTCACCGCGTCGCACCTGGGGCAATTCCAGCCGGCGTCCCTAGCAAGCTCGGCTTGTGCGTCACGGGCTCCTCGCTTAGTCTGCGACAGCCCGTGGGAAGGGTGCAACCCCGTATTGACTCTGGGTGGGGCAGCCCAGCCCCAGAAATCATTCTCACGGGTGCCGCAGGCCGCCACGAGCTCTCGTGGTCGTCAGTTGTTTGACGAGCGCGGGTAGCTAAGCTGGCTACTGAGTCAACTCGTCCTGTTGGGCGGCAAACAGTTCGTAGCCTCAGCCCCGAGTTTGCGCCTCGACCTTTTGGCTATCATAGTAGGCGCAATCTTCGTCAACTCCAGTTTGGCAAGACCTTGTGGGATACGAGGGCGAGGGACGCACTCGTAACGAGGTACGAGGGACGACCGTGTGTGTTAGCTAAACTTACTTTCTAGCGAAAGCATCGAAGGTCTTTCGCCAACAAAACTTGTTTTGTGAAAACCTTCTTGTGCGTGCTTAATCCTTGGCGTTGAGACGGCGAGATATTGATAGATATCCGTTGCCGTTTCGAATCAACCCCCCTACGTTAAGGGGGGGAAATTTTGAGTTGGGGAAGGAAAGGAAACGAGGGCTAAGCCCTCGCTCGTCGGTGCAGTGCCATTGACTCTGGTGCTAGTTCGTCTAGCGACGGCCCCATGGCAATAAAACAGTTGCTGGATAGGTGCTATAGGCGCCTAGATTCCCAAGGCTTTGGGCCAGCTACCCGCTTAACTAGCTTTATCCAAGCAAAGACTCTCAAGACTGTGGCCTCGCCGTCGTCCAGCACAAACCTCTCCATCTTCACTAGCAGGAGTGTTGGATAGCGAGGAGCTCTTTTATGCAGCGGAGCCCCTTCGGAGAGGGCTTCCACTATCTTGCTTTCACGGCCCAGGCCAGGCGAAGTCCGCTGGCGAACCCGGAGGCAGCTTTAGCTTGATCTCCTGGAGGAACATCCTCCAGAGCTTATATATCCCGACATAGCGCTTCAAGGTGTTTGGGCGGGTGCTTCCCGCCAGTAGCTCGCTAGCCCTTTCAGGATCGAGGCTTAGCTTCAGTTTCTCCAGCACGGGTGCGTCGCAGGCTCGAAGTTGTCCAGACTTCCAGTAGCCGAGCTTCTCTAGCAGCTAGCTCTTGTCCATCCTGCGTTAGCTTCTTGGCTTTGATCCTCGGAGGGGGGCGTGTCTCCTCGACATGTATCGGCCCTGCTCGGCGGGGCGGAGCTAGCTGGTGCCAAGATATATCATCAGCTAGCAAGCCTTGAGTCCGCGTCAGCAGACCTGACTCGCTCTTCGCAAAGCCTCAAGCCCTAGCTCTGACCATCTTGGCAGGGCTACTGCTATTCTGGTAAAGGGCTAGTCCAAGTGAAGCCTCAAGCTACTCTAGCGAGTTGGCATGCTATATATTCCGGCGCCTTATGCTTGAGGGGCTACGTAAAACAATCCCTTGGGCATTTTTCTTTAGTGCCCTCGGTCTTGAGTTTTCCAGCGACACCCCTATAGCTAAATGGCTAGGGGGCAGACGCCCATGAGCACCATCGTCGGTGCGCTAGATACCTTGCTAGACGTTGCCGACAGCAACCCCGAGAGATTGGAAAAGCTGCTATCTCGACGCGACCATGCTAGGGTCCGTCTGCTAAGGCGAGTGGGCCTTTGTGCGAGAGAACGACAGGCCGCTGGATAGATATGATGAGGGTGCTCCGGACCCTGTCGAGCACCGTCAATGGCGCAGCCAGAACAAGCTGCCGGCTACTCCGATAGAGGTTTTGGGGGATCCCCCAACCACTGCTACGCCGATACAAGTCAAGGCACCATCCGCGCCAAGCACTTTCGCGAGACGGGTGAGATTGACAGGTACCTTGCCAACAAGGGTAGCAAGAACGACTACTCCAAGGATGGCAAGGACAGTGGCAAGAACATTGACCAGTGGTACCAACCATGGTAGGATCAAGGACCACCGCAGTGGCAGGAGCCCTGGAAACAACAGTCCCCATGTACATAGTACATGGTAATTTATACAAAGAAGCATTTAGCGAAGAATTGTGTACAGAGAATATTGCTCACCGCCGGCATTGTACCAAGAAGAGCTTTGTTCCAAGAATCTCTGCATGTGCCACGAAACTTTTGTGGCATGAAAATTGCCTCATGCTTTTGTGGCACTTAGTTAAACTAGGTAGCTTGAACTTCAGAGTAGGGGCCAAGTTTCACCCGTACATAGGAGGACTAGGACAGGTTCAGGCGGCAGAAGAGCCAAGAAGCCGAAAGGGAACCAAGCGCAAAAGAAAGAAGATGCCTGTAAGAAGAAAAGGGTTATAAGACCTGGTACCGGCCTCCAGGCAACTGTGTACACAGGAAGTAGTTGTACATAAGTGTTGTACAGAGAGGATCTTTTGCAGGATGGGTGAAGCAGCAAGAACTCTAAGCTCACCCAGTGTTGTGTAGATAGAAAGTTTGCAGAAGTCCCTTCAAAGTTTGTGTGTAGTGAGAACCCTTGAAGTAACTTCTGAGGAGGGGTGTTAATCTTACTACATCGTCCTAGCATGTACAGAGTAGCATGAATGGGGTTTGCGTGAAATGCCCAGTAGTAGCATGAGACAGCTTGGAACTGGAGTGCCTTTGAAGGCTTTGGGCCCAGACTTGAGGTGAGAAAAAGGGCACTGAGTTTATGTGTGCCATGTATTTTGCAGCGTTTTCAACAGAAACGGTGAACATCGTTGTTCAGAAGTTCCCTTTTCTCCGCAGCCTCCTGGCCGCTCCTAACGATCTGGGAATCACTATGGCCTGGAAAGCTTCATGCTCCGATGCCGTTGCCATGGCTGAGAGCACTGGTCACAACAGCTTTGGCGTGGGGGTGGATACGCCTTGCCCTGCTCCTCTTAATAGGCTTTTATATGCCTTGCTGAGGCCTTGCGAGCTCATTGCCTTGAAAGTCAGCGACTTCTTGATGGGTTCGGAGACTGGCTGCAGCAACGTCATTTTTATCAAGCTTCAGCTGATAAAATCGCGCACGCGCTGAGCAAAGATGCAAAGTGTCTGAGTAGACGTGCTCTACGTTGTGCCTTTTTCTTGTAAAGAAATGCTTCAAAACGATGATGCCAGACGAGAAGATGTGGTGCTTCTCCACGAGCCACTTTCGCACCTGTTTTCAGCGCACGTCGAGAGCCACGACTGACAAGCCAGCACTTTGTGTTCCAAGTTCTCTGCGACCAAGAGGTGCCACCTGTTGGTTTCGCCAATGGGCTGAAAACCTTCCCAAACTTCAATGGAAAGGCGGATGGCTCCATTTTAAAACCTTAGCTCATTATATTCAGGGCCTGAACAGTGTGGATGCCATCAGCCCTTCCTTCAAATCTAAAACGCCCGGCTTGTCTGAATTGTGTGAACCGGCCTGCAAAGGTGGTGGTGAGAGCAAATCTGGTATCTCAGATGCACCGAGTGCTCCTAGCGTGCACACAGCACGCTCCGCGTTGAGCTCTGCCTTGAAATCAATTCCAACTCTGAAGTCCCCCCCTCCCTCCTGAGTAGGAAGGTCGGGGCCCTTTGAGCCGTTAATTTATTGTAGAATCCTCTTGAAGCGCTGCTTTTTGAATAGCTAGTCATCTCAAAGCCTTTCGCCTCGCCGCCACCACCCCACCTTGGGGGTCTCGGGGCCCCTTGGGCCGTTGATCTTTTTGAGGCAAAGCTCAGCGCTGCAAGAAAGGCTTAGTGAGATGCACTGTGACGATACAATTGTCATGGTTTCTCTAAAAGGCTTACTGGAGCTCTGTCCTTTCGAACTCCCTGCGCTGCAGGGTGCCTGGGGTACAGCTGCGTGCCTCTCAAGCAGAGTGCAGTAAAGCAGGCTAACGGGGGTCTCTTTGCGTTATCGCGCTGCTCGAGTATAGACTCGCTAAAACCAATTCTTTTTTTGATCCTCAGATTTTGTCTTTGATCCTCAGATTTTGTTTTTGATCCTCAGATTTTGTTTCTGATCCTAATTTTTTTTTGAGCTTCCACCCTTCCCGGGTGGGTTGCAGGTTCCGGGCATTTTAGTCTTTCGTTGCTATTTGCCACTAGCAGTGATGGCTTCAGGAAAAAAACATGTGCGTTGGCGTGATGGGTATCGCTGGTGTTGCTAATCTTCGTGTGTTTGAAGCTTTTAGTAAACTGGAGGTTCTCAACTTCCAGTGCCATTTGGCTTACGAGCCCAACGTGGCACTCGAGTACCCGCCAGAGCTCTTCTGCCGACCAGGCGGCTTGTTGCATGCGTTGCTGTTCGCATTTTGATGCCGTTCTGCTGCAGTCTCGAAAAAGGTCCTGTGCCAGGGCGCGGCCGTTGGTCTTCGCGGGATGGCAAAGGCCAGTGCGCAACAGCTTGACTGCGCAGTCTGTTTATCAGTATTCCATGCGTGCTGGAGGGTTAGAGCCTGCCCAGTACTTGAAGTGCCGCAAACAGTACAATTGGTGCTTGGGCCCAAGAAAAATCGCACAGCTGGATTTGGCAGATGGGGGGCATTGATGAGAGGCCCCCGGCTTGGATTGTTGGATGGTAGCGCCTTGTGCTAAGCCGGACAGCGCTTCGTGGTGCTTTACCGCACTTGACCGCTATCTTGATCCGTCAGATCAGCAATGTGCGTGACAACCGCCAGGAGCTCAGCATAGCCCAGCATGGCTCAGGAAATTTGTTTTTGATCGGTGGTTCTTTGAGTGTGGTGCCAGGCCAGCTCGGCAGCACCGCAGAGCTCCGGTGCGACGCCGGGCTCCAGTGACCGCCTCATCCGCGGCTACCTGCAGCTTAATGTCTCTGTGTGTGTTGGTCACTGTGTGAGCGTGAATGGCGGGAGGATGACCTTTGGTGACTCCGTGCTTGGACTCGTGGCTTTGGAGGCTCTCGGCTTTCGCTTTGCGAGTTGCATCTTGCATCTTGGAAGTGTTATAGGTGAACTGTACGAGTGGCACCACGGCGGGGGGTGTTTGGATGGCCCCCGATGGTGGGCGAACCCAGTGACGCCTTGAGATGTTTTTGGGGTAGGTCCAGTCACGATATGTTGAGATGTGTCAGGCCGGGATGTGGCGGGACAGCTCCGCTGCAGTCCTTTGGACCATTGGTGCCCGCCATTGACCGGCTACACCATCGTGTGCAACCCTCGGCTTTCAACTCTTGGCGCACTGCTTCGAAGCCCGATGAGCTCTGAGGACGGCCACCTACCGAGAGCTCGAGCCGTTTGAGCGTATTGATCCGGCCTCAAAGGGAGGCAGTTCTCGATTTTCCTTCGCTGCCTGGGTCGCAGTCCCGGCTGCTCAGTGCTCCTTGGTGGGGCCAAGGTTGCTTACAGCAGCCCTACCCGTGCGTATCGCAGCACTGCCACCATCCGCTGCGCGGAGGATAAAAGTGAACTTACCGCAGAGTCCAAAGAATCTTTGCGAACAAACTGTGAGGATAAACGCATGCTGGACAGCTACGGCGACTCTGAGGCCATGAGCGTGAAGTATCAGCAGTTCGGAAGAAGTTGGTGTGAGTGAAGGTGGTCTGCGGGCTGGATGCAGAGGCCAAAGCACTGATGGCAGCGCTTCGCAGTGCTCGAAAGTTCGCCTTCAGGGCACTGGCGGGGCCTGGCGGAGCAAGCGAGGAATGTTGGCCATCACTAAGCCCCTCAGCAACGGCGAAAGCACAGCGACAGCCAGTTGCGAAGCTCTGAAACTTAAGGCACTGCTTCTACACCGGCTCCCCGATCACTGACACAGCCTTCATCGAGAACGGCTGCTTCTTCGGGAACTTCGCTGGGACTCTGGACAACTACTCCATTCCCGCCGGATGTCTGCAAGTCGTGCAAGTTCTGTTTCGGCAGATGTCCGTAAAAGAGTTTAGCCAGATTTAACGGGAGCAGAGGGCATTAAAAGCTGACGTAATTTCGGAGGGCAGTTGCCACTCCTTGCTCTGCTTCCACCGAGTTAACCAAGTGACGAAAGACTCATGTGCATGATTTGACTGTCTGAGCATGTACTCGCGTCAATGATACATATTCTGACTGCATTCGGGAATCTGCCTGTGTTCTTTCATAACATTCTTGTTTAGAGTTTAGAGCCTTCATGCGGAGCGTGTTAAACGCATCGCGCAGCCTTCCACTGATCTTGAGAGCTGCCACACCCGGGCTTATGCCACAGGAGACACGGTGACACATGGGGAGAGCATTGATGGTTCCTGTTGCCTGCAGAGGCGGCTCAGGATTTTCAAAGGATGTACAATCTCAGCAACACTGGCAACAAGATGCTTGGAGGCGGATAGGGAAAACCTAAGGGGCACGCGTGCGAGGACACTCTGAATAAGCTGCAGGTAGGGTAAGAATCCCAAGCTAAGTTTGAAGAAACGAGCCGTTCTTTGTTGGTTGTGTGGCGGTCTTCAGGTCTATTTCTTCCGCACTGGCGCCATCATCTTCTGGCATCAGCCCACCGAATGGCTTGTCGGCTCCACTATTTTGGAAGGTGACAATAGCCAGCCAGCCACTTACGGAGCCAAGCCACTTCTTGCTTTCGCTCTGTCTGCTTTCGCCCTGGTGCACCGCATCTGCGGCATGTTTAGGTGGCAACTGAAGTGGGTTGGAGAAGGTGTACTGAACGCAAAAGTGGACCATGGCGTGGGCGAGTTGCAGATGGACAGGGAAGACTGGCTTTTTGGTCACATCCCGTGTTGCCCCGCAACGTCCCTGCAGGATGTCACGCAAAATGCCACGAAGGGGCCTGGAGACTGGTTTCACATCGCCTTTGTTTGGGACTTGGGCGTGGGCTTGGCAGGCGGGTGCCAGATGGGTCGTATTGTCCCTCATGTAGTCCTTAATATTGGACCCTGTAGGAAATGTTGACTGTAGCTCATTTGTATTCAAGTTGTGTGTCTCCCCACGAGCTCACCACACGGAAAATGCCGCGGGATCATTTTGCTGAAGTTGACCAATGAAGTCATCAATGAGCACCCTTCTTGCTGTCGTCTTGCCGAGAGATGGCAGCTTCGATTGTGTAGTCCAGAAGATTTGCTGTAGTGGCAAGGTGAGTAAAGTGAAACAGCGCGTTCTGTGCAGGCCAGGGAAGGACCTATTTGTGGGTGGATGGCATCGAAGCGATGCCCGCGACCGACTTGGAAACAGAGAACTTAAGTAAATGCCTTTCTTGCTTGCCTCCTTTTTTTTGCCTTTTCTTGCTTTGGTGCTTTCCAGGCGGAGCTGAATTCCGAGAGGTTGACGCATTTCATTTGGGTGGATCCCGAAGAAGGGCCCAGCGCCTCAAAGTTTTGAGTGAATGCGAGTGAATGCGAGTTGTGCGAGTTGTGCGAGTTGTGCGGTTTGGGTTTCTTTCGCACTGCGAGGCTGGACCTGGGCGGCATCCGCAGCCCGATGAGCCCCGGGGAGTATAGCCCGCTGCCCTTGAAAAGGACTTTCCTCATCTCCTTTGCTTATATGTTCCTGAAAGGTAACATCCGAGTCTACACCCGTGCTTTGACCGCTGAACAGGTGCTAGACCAGCCAGCAGCTAGTTTTCTCAGCATTTCGTTCTTCGGCTCCTGCAGCATCCGGCAGGTGTATGAAATCTACAGCCAAGAGGTGGGAGTGATTCGAAAATGGTTCACCAGTGGCGCTGGTTGTCAACAGGACCCGACATGTGGCATGACGGATGACGTTTGCCCAACGCCTTGGTCCTACCGGTCGCCGCTTGGAATCAAAAGGCTGAGAGGCCTTGTCAGCACATCTTGGCAGAGCGTAGCCATTAAAACGAATCTGTAAGTTGTCTCCTCTGTGATTCGTGATGTGAAAGGTATGTCCGGGAAGTCACGAATCCCAACGACTTCCGCTATAAGCTTTTCCCCCGCCGCCCTGCCGCGGAGGCCAACAAAACCTCACAGCTACGGCATGGAATTCCGCATCCTTGTGCATCTAGACTCCCGGATCTTTGTTCTCTTTCCGGTACCTCCGAGGACCATTTCCAGGATCCGAAAACTAGACCAGAATCTTGGTACTTTCGGCTACCTTCTGAACTTGGAAATTTACGTCAAAGATCATAGATAGGCAGTGGCACAATATTGTTGTGATTTGTTTTGTTGAATTCCTCTGCGTGTTTGAATTGATTTTCCAGTTGCATGTCACAGTTCAGTCTCATGTGCAATCGCATGTTACAAACAATGACTTTGATTCCGCCGCAGCCCGCTGTAAAAAACTCTATTGCAAGGCTTAACGGTAGTTTGTTTGCATATCTGGAGATCCCCTCCCTGGATCTTTAGGTTATCATCCGTAGATTGTGGTTGGTAGACTTAGTTTGAAATGGGTACGCATGATGATGAAGAACTGATTCCTGCACTGGTTGATGGTGCAATGATCCCTATGACGTTATCAGAAGCTATGGCTTTGACAAGCTGGGTTGTCTACCCCTGGTCGTGTGGGATGGAGGCGTCTCGGGTCAAGCTAGGTTGTAGTTTGCTGACTTTGTACAGGTCCAATCACTTGCTGATGCGAAGGACCCATAGCGAGGCAGTGATCTGCCCGCACCAAGTGCATCCCTCTTCACTGTCATTTGATTGACCCACGAGGTATTTGGTTGCGGTCGTGCGTTGACGCATTTTTGGTCATTCCATTTGCTGTCAGTGCATGTGTTTTCGTATTGCAGTTGCAGTAACAATGTCGGTGTTACTGGCCGAAGCTGTATTGTTGAGAGGGCCAGGTGTTGGCCGCAGGGATTTGCCGTTCGTTCACGCACTATCCTCAGAGTAGAAAAGAGACTCCCAGGATTGCATTGTCAGGAGGAGCTGCAAAGGGCAGCCGACGTGTTGAGGGATCATCACTCAGCCAGTCAACAACCAGACACCATGGCAGCCAATCGGGAGCCATGGTGGTCTTCCAGTGCAAAAGACATTGCAAGCACTCTGCGATGCATTGCAATATGTGTGGGGGGCATTGGCAGCAGGCCGGTTACAGGGGGTGGGCAGTGGCAGGGCGGAGGATGGAGACAGGCCTAGGGAGAGAATGCCGGTGGCAGAGGCAAGGGCAAGTCTCATGTGCCGAAGCCCGGGATTTGCCACGAACCTCTCTGCAGAAATTGCCAGACAGCGCAAGGCGGTTTTTAGATTCCTGGGTGGCATATGTCTCTGGTGTCACCGAGATGTTCAAGGGGCAGGTGGAGGAGATGCAAGGGACGTTGGCGGATTTCAATCTAGCAGAGGAGGCATGGACCCACCATTACAGGAGGCCGCAACGAGCCTGGCAAAATCCAGCAGCTGTTGCGATCGAGTACCAGGTACGACAAGAGCATGGACGAGGAGGACGTCTCCATCAGCGAGGTGGCAGCGGAAGCTGCCAAACGGAAGGCGCAGACGGAAAGGATCACAAACAGTCAAAAGGTCGATGAACAGATGGACTGCGGTAGCAGAGGAGGTGAACTCTCAGAAGGCTGGCCGCTGAGCTTACGGGGACCCTGTCAGCTGTTTCAAACGTGGGAGTGTAGTATCCATGTTGAGGAAGATTATGTTAGTCCGTGGATGGCAGCTTGGTTTGGGCAATGTTGGAGGTTGCACCTTGTACTTGAGGAGCTGTTTGGCAAGGTTTTCCCACCGCTGGATCCGAGACTGATTTATGATGATGACGACTTTTCAAGCGAAAAGCAAACATGTCTTGGGGGACATGTTTTCGAAGGCTCCCTCCAGGAGTTTCCCATGGGCGATGATGGTGTAGGTGATAGTGCTAATTTTTCCTGTGCAGAGGGCAAGGATGGAGCGTGGGCTAGGGGAACGTGTGCAGTGCATCTTCCACGAAGTCATGTCACAGAGGACGCGCAGGTAGGGCATTGCCAGCGATGATGGGCGCGAGGTAGCGAACATGGGCATCCTAGAGGACGAAAAGACTCTT
>CAJNIZ010007657.1:15696-34154 GCA_905231905.1 Symbiodinium pilosum
TATGTTTTTTTTGATGCTTATAAAGTTTTTTTTTGATGCCTCACCCGCACACAAGGAACGACTCGTTCCTCTTGGGCGGCCGCACCTTCAAATACTATCAGCACCCCATAAAGCACTTCCCCAGGGCACGTGCTGTCAAGGTCTTGAGCTGGAAGACCATGCAGCGAATGCAACGAATGCAACGAACGAAAGTAACAATTCCAACGAGACGCTGGAGCCGCTGGATCTTGTGCTTGAGGAGGCCCACGTTTTTTTTTGCACCTGCACTTTGAGCCTAAACTCCTGCTAGGAAAATGCCACCCAGGAGGCAGCTCCACCAGATCTGGAAGCTACACTCATCTTTCCTTTGCACCCAGATGACAGGCCAACAGAAGCGGCAATGGCAGCGACTTTGATAGAGCAGCCCTCAGAAGCGTCAGAATGCAGAACGAGCTCTGAAAGCAAAGAAGTTGGCTTGGAAGCTGCTGAAGAAGTTGTGAGCAAAAGCTTCAAGTTGAGGCGATGCCTCCCTTTCAGAGCTGGAGTTGCTTGGAAGCAAATCTAAATGAGCTTCTCATTTTTCCTTGAACCTTTTCCGAGGAGTGACAACGTTTCTTTGAGCAACTCGGGCAGCCAAGGGCCTTGCTTTTCCTTGGTAGCATGTTTCCACTTAGAAATCAGGTCATGAGCAGAAGCATTGGAACGACAGCAATGCCACAGGCTTCGAAGACATTTGCTTGACTTCTGAGATGCCCTGACCAACAGGATGATTGCCCCTTTGTCCCCACATGGCAAGATTCTCGTCTTCAAATAACGTGCTGATCCCCGTGCATGCGCAATGGAGGTGCTGATCAGCAGTATAATGCTGCGAATGCCAGCACCACGGACAACATCATCGATGGCACGACCAATGACCCGATGAATGACACAATGAATGACACGATGAATGACACAACGGATGACACAATGGATGATACGATGAACAACTCGATTACTCACATGGTAAACCTGACAATGAATGCGACGGCGGACATTGAGGACCAGGAGAACATGACACGCTTTACGGAGCTGACAGATCAGATGGCCCCTCGACAGGTGCACTCAATCCTTTGACCCGTGACCCAAACTTATTTCATTAACCTGAGGCTGCCATATTGGAGCTCAACCGATCTGATTACAGCGGGAGTCTCAGGACAATGGGTTCCAGAGCCAGCGCCATTCTTGCCTCACTCAGATGCTTCCGACGACTCCGAGAATGGTACCTTTGGCCATGCAGATGAAGCTAACGCCGCTTGCCCGAAGAATTCAAGTGGGTAGCCCTTCCAGCGCTTATAATCCAAGGGCAGCAACGTCAGCTACGAGGAAGTGGAGGAGGGGAACTGTCAAAGCCGAGCATCGGTGGTCTGCTTTGGAAATGTTCTTCTGTACCGGAACAGTTCCTCTGTAGTTGTGGAAACCGTTTATTGGGCATGCTGACGCCCTGGCTCGCACGGGTTCACCTAGAGGACGCAACTTGCCACACAGAGGTGCTCAGAAGAGCCGCTGAGTACGCAGTTGGTGCGCAGAAGCCCCGTACCGCAACCAGGCCATTGGTTCACAAAGAGAGCGACATAAACTTGTCGGGGAACTCACGTAGACTCTGCAGACTTGAAACAGCGCGAATTCCAATGGGTAATGGTAATGGTAGCTGGAGTTCCTTGCTGATGTTGCTCAAAGACGCGAGCATAAAGCTTTTTGTTGTGGTGTACACATGTGCACCCCTAAGGGTCTTGACACCTGCGATCTTCATCCTCTACATCCGTTGCCGCGAGGCGTACGACAACGCCACGAAGCACGTTCATTGCGAAACTCCGTTTCGGAACAAGTTTTCTTGGAATCTGTCTGTGCAGTGACATCAGCTGCTCTACATGCTGTGCGAGCTCGTTGGCCTCTTTCGGCTTCGTCGGTGCTCAGCAGCAGGAGCACGAGCCTGCAGCGTGATTCCTATCCAGGCCTACTGTGCGATTCTCCGCAAGTCGACCCTAACGACCAAGTTCAATTGCCACTTCTTGGACAGGAGATGCCGCCAGGATGGAAAACGGTGTTCGAGAATTCTCGCTGAAGCTGCTCTTTCCTAAGTTACGAAAGCTTCTTAAGATTTCGTCTGAGTCCAGCTTTGCTGATCTGTACTAAGGGGGAATTTAGCCATGTTTCGCGGGCCAGACCCCACAGCAGGAGGGTTTTGGGGAGGTGTCCTCGTGGGCCTCGAAAACAGGGTTGACGAGGGGTCTGTCTCGATGCAGTTTCGGGGTCGGGTGCCGTGGAGGCCGCTTGGGACGCCGGATGGCAGGTTTTAACACGTTGGAAGCCGTTCTTGGGCACGCGGAGCTTCATGAAAACATGCACGTGCTGGTATGCACCCTGCTTGAAAGCTTTCGTCCCCTCCCCGCGGGCGCAAGTTGGAATTGTGGCACAGATGCTGCCAAGTTCCCGATGAGGCCGCGCGGCCTTTGATCACACCACGTCCGCAAGAACGAGCCCAACGAATTGCTAGCTGAAGCTGCTTCGTCCCGACTATACAACCTGGGTGTTTTTTGGATTTTCTTTTTAGTTGGGTGGGGGGGCCACGTCCACGTACCCGCCACGTACTGGCTTCGTGACTTCCTGGCTTCTTGGCTTCCTGGCTTTTGGATTCTTGGCTTTTTGGTTTCTTGGCTTCTTGGCTTCCTGGCTTCTTGGCTTTCTGGCTTCTTGGCCTCCTGGCTTAGCTTGCTGGTTTATTGGCTTCCTGGCTTATTAGTTTGAGGCTGCTTGCCTGTAGCATACGGGCTACTATTGCTGCTGCCCTTCGTATTCTTCATACTCTTTCTATTATTCGTTTTATATGAATAGTATCACTGTCATAATTATCGTTCTTGTTGACACTGGGGTTGCACACAAGTGGGGCACTTAATCTGCGGTAAGACAAGGCAACGCGGTCTTTTTCCAATGGCTCAAAAGGAGGTCCCTAAGTTCATTGCACAGTACCAAAGGCACCACAAACAAGAACCTATATGGCACTTGAAATTAGAAAAACTGAATATGTACATACTACCCTTGCACAGTTTACATGATCATCTCTCTACCGTGGTCCAAGCTTGAGCCACATATATACAACACGTGTAGCACACGCGCACCTGTTCATGTACATGCACTCCCGCCGTTCTGCTTTACAGAACGTTCCTACATACTATGTACACACAACCGTTCCTCCAGAACTGGGTGTGCGTTGGCTCTCTTTCCGAGAGAAGCCAATTTTTCTGTGGCTACTCAAGGCTGCTTATGATTATTACCGGGTCCATCGGATGAGCGTCGCTCCCCATGGAAAGAAGTCTCCATCTTCAACTTGGACAAAATGTCGCTGACACCCGCGTAACCCAGTCATAGTAACCTCACGACCTACTTGAAAAGCATTGCGGATTTGCTCAATGTGAGCTCCGCGAGGCTCTGGGAAAACAAGTGGAGCACCTTCTAAATTGAGGATTACCGCACTGTGTTGAGCTGTTGAGTGTATGCAAGACACGAATCGTGGGGTCTGTGGTGACGGCCAGCATTGACAGGTTGATTACCTGTCTTCTCAGCCTCTGCTGAACCACCGTTTTTACCGATACGGCAGGTGGCCTTTCCTTAGGCTTAACTGAAGCTTTCAGCCTATCAAACTGTGTGGCCAACTTCTCATCCGTGACCACTTGATCTGATTCTTGGCTTTTCTCCTCCTCGGACTCAGAGGATGTAGGAGGTGCTTCAGCTTTCACCTTTTTCGGATTGACCACATGATCGTTTGCCTCCTCCAGAGGGCTGTGGTCACTTTCACTCTTGACGCGGCTTTGCCTTTCCTTCGTCTCTTTGAGACCTTTTCCTTGGAGGCTGAAGATACTTAGGTGAAGCTTCATCTGGTTCTATGGCCACTTTGACCTTCTTAGCTGAGGCCCGGCGAGCCCGTTTTAGCACTGTGTACGCCTCAGCAACTTTCAGCTTCTTTGGAGCTGACGCTGGCTGCATGCTGCGTCCAACTGATCCTTTTGGAACAAGTTGCTTCACCTCAGCCTTTTGGCTGGTACCTTCAATCTTGGTTCTTGCAAACACTGTCTGAGGTTCTCTACGCTGAGGAGGCTCCCTTCTTCTGGGTGGTACAACTTGAGGAGGTGGCTGGTGAGCGCTGCTACTCGCAGCTGACCTTGCCCGCTTAGACCTAGGCGGTGTAGGTGGGCGTTTACCACTGCCGTCGGACCTTGGACGAAGTCTGGCGCTAGCCCATACGACCTTAGGGGGACTTGGTGGTTTGGCCATCCGGGTCCTCTCTGGCTCAACTTCGACCCATTCATCCCGCTGTCCATCATCTGTACCATACCAGATGTGAGACTCCCGATTGTGCCAAACTTGACCAAGGGTGGTACTTTTCAGTATAGACTTAGGTGGAGGGCTGCTCGTTCTGCTTCTTTAAGCGCGTTTGGGTCAAGCTGAGGATTATAACTACCACCTCCATAACACACGCGCTCCTCCTGGACATGATCCTCGCAGCCGCGCACCGTGCAACATATTCTAGAGGTATCATGGGAGAAAAGACATCGCATCCCGTAGCTACATGAAGCTATAGCACTCTTCCCTGCCTCGTTTGACCCCGCCCCTAGGCGGTAGTGGATGCGCGCGTAGCTACCTTCTTTTACATTCTGAGTTCGCAAAGAAACTCGGGGATCAATGGGCTTCCCTTCGCAGGTGGCATAAACATCATTGGTAGGACCAATGGTTGCTGACCGACATGATGCTTTATCAAGGAGATTTGACAGTTGATCGGAGTTGTCAATCTCCAACGCCAGCAGCTCACCGTTGGGGAATTTAAGCCATACCTGATCACCATTGACTATTCCTTTGGATTCCGGAGGCTCAGTTGCTAACACGCACGTGAGGACTTCATCCTCAAGTTTTTGGTCTCGTTCACAAATCCTCTGATACTCTTCTCGATCTTGAGGAGGAATTTGCGTGGCTGGCAGCGCAGGGCCTTGACCAGTGCTACTACTACTTGCCCCACTATGACCTATAAGAGGTGGTGCCTACCGATGGGTGCACTAATTCGTTAGCGCGAACGCCTTCCACCCATACTGGGTTACCGGTAGTCATGGGCTCCCTTTGTTTGAACACGTCATGTGGTAGCCTTGGCAGGAACGTCCCACCTGTAATCACGATTCCTTCCTCCAGAAGGTCTTCCATATATATACAGCTTAAATCAGCAACCTTACCTATCCCTATAGTGTCCAGCATTGGAGCTAGCTTTCTTCAGCCCTTGTATCCGGCTCTTCATCCCGAGAGATTGACCCTAGCTCTTGCTCTGGCTCAGGAGTGGCCAAGCTAGCGCTTCGGATTGTGTACTCCCCCGAGCTTGTCTCTCGGTTGGTCTTCCCGGAGAGTCAACCGATCCCCATGACGGGCTTGAAGGCACCGTGGCATTTAGTGGAGTTAAGCGGCGAAATGCTGAAACCTTACCGCCTTCTATGGCTGCTTGGCCACCACTATTACCATATTGCCCAACTGCCGTTTGGTCCTGAGAGGCACTTGCGCCACCTAGATTGGCGCTCCCACTAGGACCATTTTCTGGGAGGGACTCTCGGGTTCCTCTGGCCTAGGCTCTTCTCCAGAGTCATCAGAGTCGCTTGACGATGAATCAGACGACCACACTAAGACCCGATTCTTGAAGACCCAAAATATAGCATATGTCCCTCTTGGAGATCTGGTGCTTGCTCACGGATTGGGACATCCAGTTGGAGGCGACCGAACCCATAATATAGGGAAAGGTCTTTTGGCGTCCAATGACTAAGGATTTCCCGAGCACAGGCAATATCCACACCACTACTAAATGGACCCAGGTACGCTTCTCCTATTTCCTTCGAGGCGTGGAGAAGTTTACCCGAATGATCGCTACACGAGGTGGGTTATTTCTTGGGTCAGGTGGGTGAGAACCCTGATTACCAGAGCTGTTCCTTTGAACCTCAACTCCTTGAACGGATCGAAATTCCACCGTATCCCCTTCCCGCGGACAGCATTCGGCCTGCGAGCCCCTCTGTTGTGGGGGTGCAGCTCTGGATGTCAACTGAAAAGGATTGTGAACGCCGATTGCTGACATGCTGAATGGATGGCATTTCAAAGACAGCAGGCTTCCCGAGTTCTGGACTCAGACTTTGGGGAGGAGCTCCCCGTGTTCATCTTCGCAGGCGCTGTCGATGCCTTTTCGGGCGGCAGCGAGCCAACTGGCAGGCAAAGCCTTCCAGAATGTCAGCGTGCTGGTCGGGGTGGCCGTTGCGAATTGGAGAAGCCGGACACCCAGGCCCGAACCATGATGCTAACGGCTGCCGGGAGCGGTCGCCTCTTGTCCTGGCCGAAGTGCGGCTGGCAGCTCCAGCTTGGGTGTGCCTGTGCGCAGCTGCCCCTGCAGCGACGCTGCCCGTGCCCGTGAGTTTTTCCATTGAATCACAGTTGGCTGGAACTTTGGCGGGTTGGATGGAGGCCCGCCAACGCATTCGATGCCTGGTCTGTGGTCTTAGCGTCTCGGAGCGATATGTGGCGTTCACCCAACATGTAGGCCCGAGGCTCGTGCTGCTGCCGTCGACGCCAATGACCACATGGAGGTCGATGGCCTGGACTTGCCTTCACTTGAGACCATTCAAGAAATTCAAGCGGACGCCCACTTTAAGGCACGTGCTGGCGCCAAACTTTGAGTCGGGCTTTGGCAGCGGCCCACCGCAATGGTGAGATGAGCGAGCCTGGCGGGAACTGCTTATGCTTCCAAAGTGCGTCCTATGTGCCCCGCTTCACTCTGGCCGGAAGCACAAGCGGGCGGTTGCTGCCTTCAGACTGGACCGTTTGCAGTCAAGCTCCTCGCCCAACGGCAAGGCCACTTGCCCGGTGACATTGCTCCTGAGCTTGTTTCCCGCCTTTCCTGCGGAAACGGCGCCGGGCCTCACAGGCCTGCGAGTGAGGCGGGGGTGCCTTGCTGGCTCAGCTGACTGCTGTGGTGCAGCTCTTGCCTAGGGGCGAGCTCCTTTTTCTGGCTCCGGTGCTTGCTGGTTGCCCTTCCAAAACCATGTGGTGGGGTTCAGCCAATAGCAGTCGGTGAGCTACTCCGACGTTTCACGGGCAAGTGCCTTATGGCTTTGGTGCAAGAGGAGGCTCGCTCCCACTTCCGGCCTGCTCAGGTTGGTGTTGCAATCAAAGGCGGGCTGAGAAGGCCATCCACACAGTGAGGGCTTGGACACAGCGGCACGCGGGCTCCAGCGGCAAGGTCCTTGTGAAACTTGATTTTAGTAATGCTTTCAATTCTGTTAGTCAAGAAATTGTACGAAGTCAAGCTTGTGAGCACTTCCCACCTTTGGCACACTGGGCCGTATGGTGCTACCAACATCCTACGCGTCTGCAGTTTGGGGACGGCGCCATTAGCAGCTGCTCGGCGATCCACTACAGCGGAACTCCGTGCTGGCCCACTGGACATTGCCGTGCACTAGCCTGGCCCTGCGCTCAGCGCGCATCTCCCTGCAGCTCTGTTGTGCAAAGCGGATGGGTCAAGCAGAGTGCTCCAGCACTTCGAGTTCTTGGGCGCTGCCATCGGAGACGCTGCCTTCACGCATGGTGTCAGCTTGCGCCGAGCTTGACAGCTCTTTTTCGGAGGGGCAGTGACTGGGCATGCTGACGTTGCTGCTGCTCTGGCAGCCTTGAACACCTAGCTTCCTGGTGGCCGAGCCTTGGCACTGGATGCCGCTCTTTCCTGCGGACCATGCTTTTCTGGGGCCGTGCCTTTTTGACAGCTTTGCCCGCTGCGGCTTATGCGCGGCGCAAGGAGGCCCACCTCCAGACCGCGCAGTGCTGCGAAGCCCAGGGCATCGTCTTTGTGCCCATGGTAGCGGAATCTACTGGCACGTGGGACAAAGGCGCAGCAGTTGTCCTCAAGCACATTGCTCGGGCAGTGGCAGCGCGTACTGGTGGAAGATCCAGGGGTCACCCCAGACCGCCCTCCTGCAGGAGTTGTGCGTAACTCTGCGGACGTGGCGCGCGCCGCCCTGCGAAGGAGGAGTCCAGGACATCCAACAAGCTGCGAGCCGTGAAGTTCTGGTTATGGATGGCTGACTATGCCTCACGTAATCCCCAGCAGTATGGTGGCCAGATGGAGGTTACTGCTTTCTGCTCGGTCTCGGGTCCTGCTTGGGTGCAGGGGCACTTAAAGTAAGTCAGCGCACGCTTCTTGTGTAGAAAGGACATCGCTGGCTCACTTTGGCAGAGCTGTCATGCAAGGTCCTCGCAATCATGCGTGAGCGCATGTGTATTGATTTCTCGTCAATTTCCTCTTTGGCTTTGAGGATGCCAGATAATAGTGGGGGGCTTAGCCCGTCTCTGGCATCATTCAAAGCTCTTACCTTGGTAAGGCTTGCTGAAGTAGTTGTGACGCATGCTGTGTTTCGCACAATCGATCTGGGAGCTGCTCAATGATCTTAGATGACAGATCAATCATTGTTGACCAATGCACTATGCGCAGATTTCTCGTATCTACCTGTGCAAAGCAGCCTTTTTCTGTGACAATATCCCAACCTGTCGTATCTGGGGAAAGGTGATAGAACTCCAGATTACTACCTGGTGCTGTAAAAAACACCTTGATAGTGCGTGGCTCCTCTGCTTGAGGGGCCTCCCCCGTAATAATCGGTTCAGTGTCACTGGCTGCTAAAACCTCTGACCGATTGGCCGGAGAGCTCATTGGATCAGAGTTTGAGGGCGCATAGCGACGAGATCGATCTGGATTTTGACCATAGAACTTGTCGAACTTTCGAAGGTCCTCCAAGTAATTATAGGCCAACGATCGATCGGAGTTCCACCCTCAGGATGAGGATGAGGAGGGTTCCCGACGAGTTCCTTCACTTTTGTTTGACAATGTAACGGCTGCTTGGCGGCCCTCACGTGCAACACCACTAGAAGCAGAAGCTTCTTGGCGCTCAAGGTCAAGGTACATCCGTTCTGCACCTTTTCGAGGCATCTTGTTGTCTACCGATGAATCTCGACTTTGCGAAGAGTGTGAAGGATATGGTACCAATTTAATGCGATGATTACCGAGCTGACCTTCTTGGGTGGGAGTAGAGACATAGATGTCCCTATTAATTCACCTGATCGGCGTGGCCTTCTGTCGCATGGAGGTAGGCATCTCTAACATCAATTGATGTAACTGAGGACAGTTCACTGGCGCTCGCGCCAGTGTCAGGAACACACTCCCAACTTGTGCAGTTGGTCCCGCCAGGACCACCAGAGTTATCCCTACTCTCTTCCAAGCTAACTAACTCACCGCAACGCTTGATCTATGAACGCACTGCTGAGGTCCTGCTCGATCCCCTCAGCTATTGCAGCGGTTTCTTTGAGACGTCGCCTCCTTTGAACGTCCTGAGATTGCGATCTCTGCTCCGTCTCTTGGGGTTCACCAGAACTGCAAGCTGAGTTTACTTAAACCCAACCCTAAGTACCTAGTTAAATCCCGTATGCGTGGCCAGAAGGACTTGCTGATCAACGACGCATTGGGAACTGGTTCCACCGCCTCGTGGCTTGACCAGTACTGGTGGTTGAGGCCCTCGAGGCGGAATTTGAATTTTGATTTTGATTTGTATTACCAGGTTGTGGCCCATACTCCTACGTCTGAATGGCGAGGGATCTCTGCTGGGTCTACAACCGTTTGAGTACCAGGGGGCCATGACGACCAGGCCCCTGAACGGCGAGCCCTTTCAGCAGGCGAAGTGCTGGGTGATCTAACGGAGGCCTGGGCCTGGGTAATAGTCCTAGATTTACCTGGAAATGCGAACCACTTCGGCGTCTCCGTGTCTGAACTATCACCACTAGAAAGCCCTTCGCCAGGATGACCCAATGTTTTATGGAAGTCCATGCCCTGACGAAGATGGAATTGCGTAGTGATCTCCCGAGGCCGAGGCGCAAACTGATGATGAGGCCTGGGAGCAGGACTACGACTACGAATGTGACGGATTTATTTTGCTTTTCAGTCGTGCTGGTCGAGGGTTTTTCATGCCCTGCCTTGGGAGTGAGAAACACCTCATTGTCTTCCGCCGGCTGCGTAACCTGATTGCGCTTGTCCAAAGCCTCATACTGATCCTCACATGAGTTGGGCTTGCTATGACCAGGTGATCGAGGACTCCAATGAAATGGTGTCGGCGCTTTGTAACAGGGAGGGGCCTGCACCATGTACCAACTAAGGCATGCAGCTGAAACTGGGATGATCATGACCTGGCTTGGCGTGGCCAACCGGTGGAGAAAGCTGTAGCGGCGGTACCACTGGAGTGGAAACACTACAACTGCTGACCGCAGAAGAAGCCTGTGAGTCACGTGAGGCCTGGTTACGGAGTTGATGAACCCAAGACATCAACGTAGCCTTGGTCCGAACAATGGCCAAGATGTCCTTCCAGGACTCCTCCAACAGCTCTGCGACAGTGTCGGATGGATTAGCAAAACCGATGTCCTCAAAAGCAGTTACTAACATGGGCCTTACAGTCGTATCTCTCAACTCCCATTTGAGTGAAGACAGCCACGCCTTTACAAACAGCGGGAATGAAGGTGGGGATGAAGGTACGCTGCCTTGGCTGTTGTTAGCTGCCGGAGGCGCCGCGGATCATTAACGTCACCATCTGGTTCTGTCATAGACATATCTGCCCAAGAAGGGCGATTACTAGTGGGTACCTGATTTGAGGCTTCCTGGTCCTCAGGTGTACTACTTTCTGTAACCACCTGTTTGCATTGCGAGAAAGGATACACCTGTGTCTCGCTCTGCGGCTGATTGGTATTAATGGGCTGTGAAGCAGCTTTCGCCGCGACGGCCATTATACTACCGCTGGACGCTGATGGCATACAGGTACCTGTGGGGTTGATTGCGGGCACCTGTCTATGAGGGGGAAGTTCTGCGTGGCGCGTGGCTAGTAAATTGAATCCATCCCTCATTCCGGCCATCTGCTCCCTTTTAGTACCGGAGCGTTCTTGGGGTACTATGAGCGGCAAGATTCTTGCAACCATAGCGACCCATGCTTCACGATCAGGAGCTGAAGTGCTTGCGACCCCATCTTGAGGAGATGGCTGTGCTACTGCTGGAGAAGTAGTATTACCTGTAGGTTGGGAAGGTGCAGAACACTGGCTGGGCACGTTCTGAGAGTCACCACTACGCGATGGCAAGGACGGCCACTGTCTTTGCGATGTACACGACGGCTGTTGGGGCCGTTCTGGCCGACTTGTCGTTGATGGTGACGTGTTATCAGGTTCCCATGTAAGCCTGAAGTGCGCATTTCTGCACGAATTGCTGAACTTACAAGCACCGTCTCTCCAGCGATAGCATGCTTTGCGGCCGGTCACAGGTATGCCTCTAACATCGTTATCGTTACGAAGCTCTGCAGAGGACCACCCGGGAGGGGCTTTTGAGTCTATATGCTTAAAGTTACAGAAGTAACCAAGCGAACACTGACCCTGTGGATAGTACCTGCACGAACGATTGGACCATGTCCTCTCTTTATCTTATCCTTCAACAATCCAATGGACGGGTACTCTTCATCAAATGCCAAGCGTCGCTGGGACTGGTTCTTGGTGTCCTCCTGGGTATTACCAAATGCTTCAGGGTCCCGGTACTTCACTTCAAGATTGGGTGGACACTCACAGACGAAGTACTGATCTCTAAGGCCTATAATTCTGACGTCTTCAATGACATCTCCTGCCCTGAGCTTTGGCAAGTCCTGACGGGGAGCCGGTATGACCACAGCCCTAAAGTCATCAACGATTTCCGCCCATACATCGTATTGTTGATCCATTGGGTTGGTGACATTGACCTTGATGAGATCACCGGTGTTTCGAGTGGGCAGATCCCATTTTTCTTCTTCGGCTGGGTCTTCTTCATGCTGCTCGTCATGACTTGTTTCTGATGAGGACCTAGAAGCAGTAGAACTATAGTCGATGAACGAGCCATCTATGACCACGTATTTTTCGCGGACCTCTGTAATAGGACAATTGACTGGGTCATCTTCATTTATCAAACCCATATCGTGGACACCCACGTAGAATCGTGCCCATAGGGTACCACGCCGAAGCCACACATACAACGTGCGCTTTGATTACACTCGCGTTTTGTGTTCGTCACCAACTAGTACTTCAGGTGTTGACCACGTGCCTGGGGGATCCTCTGCCTCTTCAGGTTTTGGAGGCGACCGCCGGTGTGCACGAACTGGCCACCGGTTCCGGCATTTCCCCATGCTCATCCAAATACGCATTGCTCCCAATGAGCATTTTTAGAGAGAACCTTGAAAACGGGTCCTCCTTCGTTAGTGCGGTTCTAAGCCGATAGGCATGGTACTCTTCCTTAGGGTAAAACCATATTTCGCCTAAGTGGCTTGACGTCCCTGCGCTGGGCTTTGGATATCTGCTTCAAATACTGGCTCTTTAGGAGTGACACGGAGCGACTTGAGACCAGTTTGAACATCAGCAGAATTCTTTAGATCACCAGTGGGGATTGTAGCAGCTTGATTACTGCTAGAGGCAGGTTGATCTGCCACTTTATTCTGGTCTTTTACCAGAACATTCTCCTGACGCCGAGCTGGGCTAGGGGCCTCAACGCGCTAGAACCCAGAGGCTGTATTACTGATTGCGACGAGCAAGGCACTTTGGGCAATACTTGCACGGCAGGTCGAGTCGGCAGATTACTGCTTGGTCCCTGACCTACTGGGCGACTGGGATACCTTGAGGTGGGGCAACGCCTATTAGGGTCTTGCTGGATGTAGGCAGCGCGCAACCGCTGCATATCTCTCCAATCCCTCGGTTGGGACACTCGTAGGCAATGTCCGTGAGAGGTCTAAACAACTTACAAATTGCCTCGAACACTCTGGCTTTCTCAGGACATTTCTGAAGCTTAGTACCATGAATGTCAACGGTGGTGTCATCATCAGCCATCCAGTCCCAAATAACCCCTTCGATGAACGCACCTCCTGGGATAAAATTAAGAATCTGTATACTAGATCCAGGGGCTAGAACCGCTGCCACATACCACAAGAGCCAATTACTAAACCCTTTGCGCGGAGGGGTACCGCCGTTCAAATCGTGGTACCGGTCGTGATTGGCGACGCAGTGGCCAGCTGCCTGCCTAGCCAGGATTTCCGCACCGATGTCCAGTTCTCGTGCCTGCTGAAGCAGAAGATGGCCCTCTACATACAGGGTAGTCATGCTTTTGATGATCCGATTCAGAGATGTCTCTTCGAATAGACTCCCTATCATCTCAATTGGTGGCATAGCCCTTTGGTGCTCGGGCCTTAACAGCTCGTGTTGCGGGGACAGCTTTGGAGGCACAAATATAACTTCCGCGGTTTCTGGCTGTCTGCTCTGACGCGGAGTGTCGAGCTGGTTTTCAGGCACAGAGGTGACATCTACTTGGGTTGCTGTAGTGGAGGCTTGTAGCGCTGTGGAGTCCCTTTCAGGAAAACCACTCTCTTGACCAACGGGTTTTTGATCAACTTCACGAGGCACTTGAGCTGCTTCTGTAACCACTGAAGCGGGTTGTCTCCTATTTGCATCACCCTGATCCCCCTCGTTGTTTGTGGAGTCTACATTACCTGAGGGTGGCACTACTGGGGATGCAGAAGGGATAGGAGGAGTGCAGGTATTGAACGCGGGGATGCAGGGTAATAGGTGCGCCTATAGCGCTCGCTAGGCAAGCCGGCTGAGCACTTGTGGCATTATTACCGTCTCCCCTTTCTGATGGAGTCGTGGGAGCTTCATCTGCTTGACGGTTGTTGACCACCTCGGCCTCTCTTTGCGCTTTCAGGGCTGCCTGCAGTTCCTGAGGCTGCCTTTCATAATCAACCGACCTTTGTTGCGCGTGTTGTGAATTTAGTGCCTTCAAAGCCGCTCTACTAATCATATCCGCTTGTAGCTTCAGATTCCACAAGCGATGTTCACCAGTAGTCATCTGGCGGTGCTCAGCCGGATAGCCTCCACGACTACCGATCTGACCCATACCACTTACTACCGGACCATTAAAAACACACCAGTGCTCTCGGGAGTGCTTGAACCAATCATCTCAGGCTGAGCATCCCTCGGCCAATTGGCGCAGGGTCCTAATGAGGAACGATGCAGAGCTCCTCCAGAGCTTGCAAGACCACTGACGGTTGAAGGGCGCAGGGCTTGAATGGGCGTACCTGACTGAATAGAGGTCCTTACCTCGAAACCCCTGTCACCCAAAGTCTCACCCGCCCTAACTATACCACTGACGCGTGAGGCATAACCGGGATTGCCGAAGCAACCAGGGCCAACATTACCTGTGGAACGCCTAGTACCTGCGGGATTTCCCACCCACACTCATACACAACTGGGCGCAGCATGCGCATACCGCCAAACCCACTAACAAACTGTCCGGAATTATCATCGGACTGACGCTGCGCATCTACCATACTCGGTGCCGAAGCCTGGCCATAAGCTTCAATACTGGTAGACGACGCAAGGCGGTGCAACACTGGAAACCACCCATCATCCTCAAAATTCATACCTGAAAGAATATCAAGAAGAGGGGGCCCAGGTGCATTTGACACATACTGGAGCTGGCTGAGTAACCCTTCAAGCTCACCCAAACCACGACCTCCACTAGCGTTCCGACCGAGGAATTGCGCAACATTCCCGGCCTACAGAAACTGTACGGGTGCCCTTCGCCAAAGGGTCACCCATGCCTGGAGTACCACTACAATTCATAGGACCGTGACTTACTGTGTCACGACCTTCAGGCGCGTTAACATGCGAACGTGTTTGTCCAGGGTTTCCGCCACAAACCCCAGAAAAGGGACGGCCCTGTGGGCTTACCGTTGGCTGTGGACCTTCCCGGCCTGTAGGACCTTCCCGGCCTATAGGACCGCTTGCCGTACCGCTGTGTTAAGGAGAAGCGCAATGTGTGCCTTGCACTGGGCTCATCACCTGCTGACACTGGGGTTGCACACAAATGGGGCACTACATCTGCGGTGAGACAAGGCAACGCGGTCTTTTACCAGTGGCTCAAAAGGAGGTCCCTAAGTTCTTAGAACAGTACCAAACGCCCACAAACAAGAACCGATATGGCACTTGAATATGTACATACTACCTTTGCACAGTTTACATGATCATCTCTCTACCGTGGTCCAAGCTTGAGCCGCATATATACAACACGTGTATCACACGCGCACCTGTTCTTATTCTTCTTAGATTACTACCCTGATGCTTACCACCATCCTTGTAATTGTGACGACGATTATTTCCTTTCATTATAACTAGCATTCTAAGTAACAGTGGTATTTGATATTATCACGATCAGTTTTATTGACGCCATTCTTATAGCGATATTTTGTATTACAATGTTATTGATAATAATTTGAGTCATTCCCACGTTATAGTTATTGCTTGTGCATTGATAACAGTGCACGCAAGTACTACTGTACCCGCCGCAGCCATGTCGGCCGCAGATTTGAGATCATGTATTGCGCATTCTTAAAGACTATACAGTAATATACTTTGTACAGAGGGTCCTCCGCAAGTACTAAACCCGGAGGGTGTTACTCTTTCTAGGGCCTCTGGCGGAGACCCTGGACGCCTGAAGCACACTGCTAATGTGCCGGCCGCAGGAGCACAGGTTGCTGGTCATCCACGTGATTTTGCTGGAGCTAGCAATACCTTGAATTGTGGCCAGCCCCCGACCTATAGTGATTCTCCCCTGGCAGGGGATTATCTTCAACTTAGGGGAGCAATGCCGCCGGCGAGCATCGCCAATCCAGTAGTGACTAGGCACGCCGAAGGGGACGCCCGGATGGTCGCGCA
The DNA here is from genome assembly GCA_905231905.1 of Symbiodinium pilosum. Lineage (NCBI taxonomy): Eukaryota > Dinophyceae > Suessiales > Symbiodiniaceae > Symbiodinium > Symbiodinium pilosum. Next base: position 31,525 of record CAJNIZ010007657.1, read on the forward strand.
GAGTTCACTCAGAAATATTGTGGAAGGTATGGTTCCACAACCATGTGGCAACCCGTGTATGGGTACTTCACATTTGTGTCCGCTGCTGTACATGCGCTAAACCTGCATTCATGTGATCTGTATTGGACATTGGTGAGACTACATGTCAAAAATTCTTTCGGAATGCAGGAGCGCGCAGCACCATTGGCATACTGCGCGCAACGAAGCTATTGCCAATGGCGGGAGGGAGTCAGGTACGCTTGACTTTGTACCTGCAAGGAGTTTGGCATGGGTGACGTCGTCGCAGCTTGCACTCTCCAACAAAAGTCGGGCCCTTTTCCTTTTTCCAAAAGATGAGTTTTCAAACATGTCAATCACACTCATCCTTGTGTGGTGCCATGTGAAGTTGAACCTGCAGACATGTGCATGCTGGTTTTCCGTTTCAAGGCAACGCTTTTCGTGTGTTACAGTTACATGAGTGGAAATCAACTACATGAATCGATCCAGTGAACCACATGCCCGGTCTCGCTTGCACTGACCAGACTAATGATTTCCCAGTTGTGTTCCCTGGCAGGATTTCGTGACAGCTCAGAAGTTGTCTTTTGTCATGCTTTGTTTCAGCAGATTCGGGATCAGGGAATCAATCTTGATGCACTTGCAGGGAATGTACATCGGAGAACTTGTCAAGCGGAGGAGGTCGGATGCCCCCACCGGAGACAAAGGACCGGGCCGCAGCTTCTAACACTCTGGCATACAAGGTTGTTGATGCTATGATCCACATGCTTCCTTGTGATCCTCCCCCTGATGCAGCAAAATAGGACCTCCGCAGGCAAATCCAGTTGTTGCAAGGAAAGTTGTCGCGACTCGAGAACCAAACACATGAGCAACATTCGCCATCTCATCCCGTGACTGGAGGGACGCCTGAGCATCAGAAAGTTTCCCTTCCGGTTGTGCGCCCTGACCCCACCCCGTCTTCCCCAGGTCCTACCGCAGACGGCAGCAATCTACATGTGCAGGTGGAGAAAGCCACCCTTCGCCCGAGGCTCTCATCCATCCCCGATTAAGGCCGGTGCGTCGAACCTGTCACAGGGTAGTCAAGATGCAAAACATACTGAGCCTTCACGTCCAGCCGGTGATGCAGATGTCAAACCTCTGGAGTATGGCGCTGTTGCATATGTGCAACAGGTGGACGCCCTTATGGATGGCACGTCCACCAGAGCTGATGCCAAAGCAAGTGCCAAAGCCGCCCTGGACAAAATGCGAGGCAAAGCTGTGAACCGTCGGCCGAAGACAAGAAGCAGATGCTGAGCCGCAACCACCAAAAGCTGCAGCGTCGAACGAGGACAAAATGGCGTATCTAGCGCGCAATCATTGGTTGCTCGAGGCGCAGTTCTGAAAACTCATGCGCTCACAGATGGGACCTTCATGCCTGCAGATAGCTTTTGATGGTGGTGCTCAACCACCTAGACATAGCTCGAGCGGTTGCGCGTGACATGCCGGCGCGAGCGGCGGAGTGAAGGGTGGTGAAGGCCCCGCCAAAAGCCGTCAGCCTGGCGAGTTCCCATTATTCCTGGGAAGTTAGCAACTGGTCTGCTTGAGCTTCGCAGAGTCATGGGATAACCTAAGCAGCTTAAGGCGAAACAAATTTGGACTTAATGGACGCTAAGCTCGCAGAACATGCAGCAAGTCGACAACCGCGCGCTGTGCGCTTGTGGAAAGGAGCCTGCCTGCAGCAGCCGCTCAGCCCTCGCCTTGCAGCTAGCTGAGCTGCCGCTGGAGTAGGAGGTGCTCTCCGACTTCAGCACCAGCTCTGACCGCGCTTGGGATGTACGAGTGGTCATGCCCGGAGATCCAAGTTCAATCTGCAGGGTCAGCTCCCGCAGTCAGTGCCTGAGTTCGGCAACTGGTGCAAGTGGGGCGGCGAGGTGCGCGGCGGTCACTTCTGGCCGGCGTCATCCATTGAAGAACCTTGAGCGATGGCGATGGCGAGTTGAGGAATGCATTTCTCTTCTTGAAGATTTTGGCAACAAATCAATCTGACGTGGGCAAGGGCTTATTGGTAGCAAGTTCCCGAAGTTCAGCTTTTTGGCGACATTCCATTCTTGCTTGCCAGCCCTGAGCGCAAGATCCCTAACTGCAGGCCAAGGCAGCGAACAGATCAGTGGCCGTACGGGGCCATGTACCTTTGCCTGCGGTCCCTGTCGTCCGGCAATAATTCCTAAAAAAAGGTTTTTGGCATGCAGGCCCTTGTCCCATCTCTTCTGGTAGCTTTATACCAGCGTTTGCGCTTTTCCAGCTTTACGACCGCCGCACGCCCGCTGCTACCCATGGTTTTTTGGAAATCATGCCACATGTGATGTTTCTATAATTTTTGGTTTTGCGACTTGGTCTTGTTCACCTGCTTGTTCACCTGGAAAGGTTTCCTTATCAAACTTTACTAGGGAATTGCAAACTTTCGGCAGGGGTGTAGGGGTAAGGTCGCTTGACCCACTTTTATTTTCGGCATATTGTGTGTGCTTTGGCGATGTTTTCCTTCCTTCTTCCATAACAGTGCACCCACCTCAGCCGCAGACAGGTCAATACGCTTTGAAAGACAGGACATCGTGCTGCAAAAAATTTTTTCCTGACAAAGCACTTACTGTAAGCCAGAA
>CAJNIZ010007657.1:42169-66324 GCA_905231905.1 Symbiodinium pilosum
ACAAACATTTCGATTGTACATGTGTCCCTTTGGTGAGTCCAATGAAGTAGAAGTTTCACTCTGTTATGTTTAGGCTCAAACCGCGCCCCAACAGACTGCAGCCGCAGTGCAAAAGAGTGCTGCCTGTGGTTAGGTCGGAGTGGGGTAAGATAGGATACGAGTGGACCTTAAGATTTGGTCTAAAACTTTCAAGGTTGCATGATTGAAGATTCGGAGGAGGTCAATGATCCCATAGTCGCCTTCAAAGAGGAAATGGCACTGGCAACCGGCCTCTCGATGTCCGGCAAAACCTCTAACCTCTACACCGACGCAAAATCACATCTGGAGGATCACGACCTGAACGTAACTTGGCAGGCCGGCGCCACTCTCTCTTCCCATTGCTTGTACTGTCCATTCCACGACCTCCTTTTCACGAACACCTTGGTCCCGAAAGGCGGCAACTTTGGCTGCTTGATCCCGAGTCCCGTCTCCTTGAACCCGAGATACGAAGTGTCTCATGGCGAACGGCCAAGCTGTGGTTGGCATCTCCGCGGCTACCAACAAGATTCGGGTTGCAGCTTTAGGGCGACCCACGCAAGCTTCTGTCCTTCCATTTTGGCGGAAGTCGTCGACAGTGGTGGTGGTGCGAATGATGTTCCTCTTCAAGCAAAACTTCTTGGAGGCCGCGTTGCAAAATTCAGGACCACGGTCTGAGTGGATACGCCTCACACACAGTCCCAGGGCCTTGATCTTTACCAGGATATCGCAGATGCCCTGCCTCTCTATCACCTTCCGCCCCTTCCATAGAAAGAAGGCCGGTTTCCTTGCTGATATTTCGTGGCGCAATGGCCGTGGGCGGAGTTCGAGTACACTGGGGAGGGGTTGGTGTGCCTCCCGCAGTGATACGCGCCGTGTGCAGCCACAAGCCATGCATGGTTGACTACAGGGGTACCGTGCAGGGTGTAAAGGGACTTGATTATTCCTTTGTAATTCTGCGCAAGAATGTATTCCAATTCGTGTTGGCAATCCAGCAACCCAAGTAACGGATGGTTACCATGAACCATATTTGTTTTTCTGGATTGCGTTTGCCGGCTGATTGTGCGTGCAAATTATTTCCAGTGCCAAATGCCTGCTTGCAAACGCAATGTTGAAAATGAATTTTGAGAGCTTCCGAAGATGCACTCAAAGCGCTGTTGCGTATCCTGGCTACAGTGACAGCGCTGTTTACGAAGGAGCTACGCTCAGATGAGGGTACCCGCGATTTCTTAATTCTGAGGCACACTGTTGTTTATGAAAAATATTCTAGCTGACTTTGAGGGCACCTTCAATTTCTAAATATAAACTTCTAAGTCGGGAGCTTGAGAAAATTTGACAAACATGACAACATATCAAAAACCACAAGTTAAGAAATTGAGGGACTCGTGTTCTTAAGCTTCAAAAATTGAGGGGCTCAATTTCGTAATTTGGCCGTTTTTGAAATCTATCAATTTTGCGTCAAGATTGAATTGGCCGGTGGTATTTCTTATTAAGAAATGGAGCAGCTGTGGTATTATTTCTTATTGAGCAATGGAATGGCTGTGCTGGGATTCGAGCCCGGGGGCGCGATTCAGAGGCCCACGCTTTAACCGTCAGGCCATAGCATCCTCCAGGATACAAGTGATAAGAAATGGTTGAATTCTTCAACAAATAGTGAAGATGACCAGATTTCCAAAAAAACACACATTAAGAAATTGCGGGGCTCGTTTTCTTAGATGTAAGAAGTTGAGGGGCTCAATTTCCTAAGTTGGCCGTTTTTGGAAATCTTTCAATTTTGATTCAAATTGTAAATTACTACACATGTACCCTCACATAAAGGCGTTACAACTCAGGTAGCTTTTCAGGTGGTAGTGCAACAAGTTCGAATTGTGTATTTGGCTCAAGCTCCCCCTTAAGCTTGAAGCAATAGGGTATATACTTAGCTGATGCCTTTACATTCGACCTGCGTTTGAATCCACGCGGAGCTTTGAGATCGTGAGAGGAAAATTGAAGAACGAGCTTTGGGTTGCCTGACATTCAGTTCAACTGCAGTGTTGGTCAGTCGCCCTTTTACAGGTTAGCAGCCGTAGGGTTGCAAGCGTGGATATATGCTTTCGATTGAAGGAAGCTCAGGGTCCGCCAGTACGAACCAGACAGCCACATTTGGGTATTCTATGAGTGAGACTGCAGATGACGCACCAGCTGCGCCGGCGCGCGGTATTTCCATAAAGGATGCGCCAATTGGGCTTGGGTGCAACGCAGCATTGTGTTTTTTTTGGACAGTACAGCACTTTTTGATGAAAAATTGAAAAAGTGCTGTACTGTCCCAAAAAAAAACAATGTTTTTGATGAAAAACGGTTAAAAGTGCTGTACTGTTCCAAAAAAGCCCAATAAAACCAATATTTTGAGGTCTCCAGGCCCCCAGGCCCCAAGACTCCAAAACATTGTTTTTTTTGGGACGGTACAGCATTTTTTTGCACGAAAAAATTAGGTTTATTGGGACAGTACAGCACTTTTTAATGGAAAAATTGAAAAAGTGCTGTACTGTCTAAAAAAAAACAATGTTTTTGATGAAAAACGGTTAAAAGTGCTGTAGTGTTCCAAAAAAGCCCAATAAAACCAATATTTTGAAGTCTCCAGGCCCCCAGGCCCCAAGATTCCAAGACATTGTTGTTTTTGTTGGTGTTTTTTGAGACAATAAAGCATTTTTGAACGAAAGCATTGGTTTTATTGGGACAGTACAGCACTTTTTAATGAAAAAATGAAAACGTGCTGTACTGTCCCAATAAATCCTAATCCTATAGAATTCAAAGCAGGGAACCAAGGATTCTGGAATTGCTTCTGATCCGGTTTTCGAAAGAATTCATACAAACTACGTGCATTTCCAAAACATGAAAATTAGAAATCTAGGAATCCAGGATTTCTGTGCCATTTCTAATCAAAATCTTAAAGAAATTCGTACACAGGATATCCTTCCCAACATTGGAAATCCAGGAATCAAGGATTCTGGAATTGTTTCTCATGAGCTCTTTAAAACGAATTCATATAAACCAAATTCTTACCCACAATTGGAAATCCGGAAATCCACAGGAATCTCAGGATTGCTGTATTGTTTTTAATAAGGTTTTTCAAGGAAATCATATAGAAAAGGCCCCTATGGAAAGCCTCAATCAAAGAATCGAGGATTTTGGAATTGTTTCTAATCAAATTTTAAATGGAATTCATATAAACCAAATGCCTTTCAAAAACATGAACAATGGAAATCCAGGAATCGAGGATTTCTGCAATGTTTGGAATTAGAATTTGGAAGGAATTCATATACACCAGAATCCTATGGAAATCCCAAACCAAAGAATCAAAGATTCTGGAATTGTTTCTAATGAAATTTTAAAAGGAATTCATATAAACCAAATGCCTTTCCAAAACATAAACAGGATCTCCACTGTATTTCTGAGTAGAATATTAAATGGAACTAATATGAACAACATCCTTTTCCCAACTTGAAAATCCAGGATTCCAGGATTGCTGTGCTATTGCTAGTCAAAATCTGAAAGGCATTCATATAAGCCAAATTCTTACCCACAGGTGGAAATCCAGGAACCCAGGATTTCAATGCGATTTCTTATCAACTTTTAAAAGGGCAATCATATAAACCAAATTGTTACCCACAGTTGGAAGAGGAAATCCAGGAACCCAGGATTCCTGTGGTGTTTTTAATGAGGTCTTTAAGGAAATTCATATAGACCAGAGCCCTATAGAAAACCCAAATCAAAAATTCAAGGATTCTGGAATTGTTTCTAATCAAATTTTAAATGGAATTCATATAAACCAAATGCCTTTCAAAAACATGAACACTGGAAATCCAGGAATCGAGGATTTCTGCAATGTTTGGAATTAGAATTTGGAAGGAAGTCATATACACCAGAATCCTATGGAAATCCCAAACCAAAGAATCAAGGATTCTGGAATTCCTTCTAATCAAATTCTAAAAGTGCTTCCCTAAGGATTAGCAACAATGGTAGGTACATGGGGGGGGGAGCTATCTATATATATATATAGGTGCGTGGCTGCCGAGGGGCTCGATTTCTTCAACCAATGATTTCTTAAACAGTGTTATCGTTGTACGTACCAGTTGGGATCACAGCAAAGAAGCCTTTTCAATATGTTTCGCTGTTACAACGACCCCGGCACGTGGACGGTGGTGGAAGGCCTGGGGGAAGTGCTTAGATACGGTACCCATACCTTGAACAAGCCCTACACAATCACGGTTTTTTATGGAAGGGGTACACCATATGTATCATATGCATCCTGTCCCGAGTGAAATTACTTTGCAAGGCGAAACAATCTTTTGGGATTTCTTTCAAACAATGAACAACTTTTCTTGACGCTCGGTGTTTGCCGCTCTTTGAATCATTTCATGTCCTCATTGTTTCTGCATTTGTACATGCAGCATACTACGATTGCTGGCCCTTCTTGTTGGGTTCTCTTGGGAATTAAATTCGCGCATGAATTTGGTTGTTGCGTGCTATACCCAAAGCTTACAACTCATTGGTGGAAGGCAGTAGGCCAGGACACATACAGAGAGCAGTGCGCAGAAGGAGTCCGCGGGAAATTCAGTGACAGAACACGTTACACTGCGAAAAGTTTGGCGGAAGGTGTCAGAATTTATAGTATTTCGGCCCAGTGGCTTGCTTTGACCTACCAGTGCCGAACCAAACCTGTCGGCAGGACGTTGACGCTCTCGTCGCTGAAGTTTACGCGCCCTCGGCGCCTTGCCAAGGCGGGTCTCAGACGAGCAAGAGGAAGAACTGACGTCGTCAGTCGTAGTGTCGTAGTGAGGTGTGGAGGCCAATGGCACTGGCCGGTCCTTGGGTGCAGAGCTCTTCCTGCACTGCCTGGTGCCCGGAAGTTTCTGGAAGCCACGATGCCTCTATGGCTTGCGCTCAACTTGCGAGTTCGCACGACTGGAGGGCCCAAGCATGCTTTCTGATGTGATTTGGGGAAGTTTAAAGCCATTGTGGATGTCATGCGTATGAGTATTTTACTTGCATGTTATGATACCTTACGCATGATTGTTTCACATGATCACAAGGATGTGTCAGTGCGAGCACTTCACACGACAGACATGATTTCTCACGTTTTTCAGCCATGCGTGTCAGCTTGTCAGAGAACAGAATTATCGGCTTGGCTGGGTTGTTGTTGCACCTGTGATGGCAGGCATGTCTGTCTCAGTGAACGGGCTTCTTTGACAGAGGTCCTGCTGGCTATGTGCTTGTTGCCGGCACAAGACGCGCAATTTGCAGCCATCAACAGGAGAGCACTTTTTAGAGCTTTGCCACAGAGCTACCTTCCTTCCAAAAAGCGTTTCCTGCGAACATCTGTGAACTACGTGTTTGGATCTTCTTGTTGCCAACTTTCCTTTCAGGACTCCGCGGCTGGTGCCTGGACAGACGTTCTTGGTGGGAATTTGCAGCTGCCCGTCTGCGTGCCCTGGACGCATTGCGCGCATGCAAATGACCCCGTGAGTGTGCGCAGTGTTGCGCAGCCAGTGTGGAGAGTGCAAGGACCTGGATGACAATTGGTGTCCGATGCTTCATCCGGGTCACCAGAGCTTCATCGTGAACGTGCCACGGATCAATCCGCTAAGTCGCTCCTCCAGCTCCTCCAGCATTGTCAAGCAGTTGAGGCCACGGCAGGCCGCCGTCTGGGCTCTCTAGCACGGCACTCGGAGAAAAGATGGTGCTCCGAGAAAAGGCGGCTAGGTCGCGGCAATTTCATGAAGAGAGGCCTTCTTCCGTTGCCTCGATGATGTGCAGCACCTCGGCCCGTGTCGGTTTCCAATGCTGACCTGAGTGACTGAGATGTCAGGCTAGAGCCGGACACGGGTAGCGTGACGGTGCGGTGTGTCATGGCTCCTGACAGGCGCAAAGCAGCCGAATGGTAGCCCTGAATCAGAGAGATGTGCGTTTGTTGCTGTGCAGTTGCGGTGCCGTTGCGAGAGTGCTGCGAGAGAGTCCCCTAGAGCCAGAGTTGTGAGGCATAGGCATCCAAAAAAATTGATACGGAATCAAAAAAGAATTTGATGAGCATCAACAAATTGGTAAGCATCAAAAAATTGAGCCTTTCGGCTTGAGAATAGGTTGATGTTCATTTCGTTTTGCAAGCACAGGGGTTTAAACGTCCTCAGCACATTTTTTTCGCAAGAGGCCTTGTCACCAATGTACGTTTAGAGAAAACACAACAGTGCATGGTCCAGAATGGACGCCTGCTCGATATGCCCAGCTAGATTTCTGGTTGGCTGACGAAAGTTTTGTCAGAAGCTGTAAGGATGTCCCAGCTAGAACTGATATCTATTTTCCGTCGGACCATTACATTGTAGAAGCTGTTTTTGCCGTGAAACTCAGTGCTTCCAACACCCACAAGCAGGAACGAGTAAGCAAATTTCGGCAGCCAACCAATGCAGAATGGCACGCATATAACCAGAAGTTAACGGAACTAATCCAAGCAGAACCGACGCAAGAATGGAAGGATATACCAAAAGCAATTGCTCAAGCAGCAGCATGCTCCCTCACTAAACTCAGCCATAGACAACAGCGGGGATATATTTCTAGAAATACATGGGATCTCATAGAGAAAAGACAGGCTGCGCATGAGCAAGGGCGTAACGTAGAAGTGATAGAGCTGAATCGCAACATTTCAGTCAATGCAAAAAAAGATAAGCGAAGCCATGTTTTGGACAGTTTGAAAGAAATGCCGGCACAAAAGGAGAAATGGCAAGGAGTTAGAGGTTTAAAATCAGGTTTCAAGCCACGTTTCACGCAGTTGAAGGACATTCGCGGTAACTTTGTACCACCCAAAAAACGGGCTGAATGTTTTGCTGAGTATTTAGAACAGAAGCATTGGACCAGCCACAGTTTTTCTGAAGTTGAATCCTTCGATGATATTCTGAGCGACAGAGCGTTGTTTAGTGTTGACGAGTTTACGGCAATAGGATACGATGATGCGCTTAAGAATGCTAAGTCTAACAAGCAACCCGGCCCGGACGGACTTGCAATGGAGTTGTTTAAATGGATGAACCACACAAATAGAGCAAACATTCTGAAACACATAAATAAATGGTGGATCACAGCAAAAGCACCACCTGAAATCTTCCTCGCGAGGGTAGTCTGCATTTTCAAAAAGGGAAACACGGATGATGCAGCAAATTACAGACCAATTTCGTTGTTAAATTCTGTGTATAAGCTCTACATGTCTATGATTAGGAACCGCATGCAACAAGTGTTAGAAGGTTCTCTTTGTTCGACGCAATATGGGTTTAGACCAGGACGCAGTACGGCGCATGCAATCTACTTAACACGGCGGATGCAGGATATCGCTGAACAGCAAGGCAGCAACTTGGTAATCACAATGTTAGACTGGGAGAAAGCATTTGACAAAATTGTGCATGACAGACTGGCCATAGCCATGGACAGATTAGGAGTTCACCCCCACTACATCAATACCATAATGAACGGCTATGAGCAGGCAATGTTTTATGTTGAAGATGAATATGGCACCCAAGATGTCAAGAAGCAGCACTCAGGTATTAGACAAGGGTGCCCGTTATCTCCATATCTTTTTGTTTTCGTTATGTCAGTCATTGACAGCGACGTTGGCAACAAGTTAACAACTAGAACGACTAACTCAAGGCATGATGGCATCGGCTTTGACCGAGTTTACTTTACTGATGATACTTTGTTGATTACAACAAATACTCGAGCTGCCAACAATGTACCTCACCATGTCGAGAGGATTTCAGAACAATACGGTTTACAGCTCAATCGGGATAAATGTTGCTACGTTGCAATGAACGGCGATAATACTAGCAAATTCCGGGATGGCACCAGACTTAAGCGCGTAACGGAAGCAACGTATCTAGGTCATCAGATCACACATAACATGAACGTTAAACACGAAATTAATTGCCGAATGCAGCAAACGTTGATTACGTGGTATAAGCTAGAACCATTTTGGAAAGCAGCAGCTTGCTCCGCGAAATGGAAGTTAGAAGTTTAGGATGCGATTATAAAAAGCAAGTTGTTGTATGGCTTAGAGACCATCCACCTCACGCAAGCAATGCAAAAAAAGGTCAATACTTTTCAACTCAAGGGCCTCAGAAAGATCCTCAATTTGCAGAGCACATATATGAATCGCGCTCACACCAATGCTTATGTAATGCAAAAGGCAAAGCAAGAAATCAACAGGAATCGCACAAACAATTTACGCGAAATCAAGCTTTTCTCAGAGTTGGTGCAGCAAAAAAGATGTAAATTAGTGGGTCATATCCTTAGAACTCCACCAGAAGATCCGTTAAGACAGGTCAGCTATCTGCCCAACTCTGCAGCTGTATATCCGATACACAGAAGACGGGTTGGAGGGCCACGGCAGCAATGGCTCTTTTATTCTAACAAATACGTTTGGGAACAAATTTTGCGCAACCACTTCAACCCGTACACTAGCAGCAACGAGCAAAACAATGAAATTTACACAGAAGCAATCAGCCGCCAATTTTGAAGCCGCTTTTCCACGCGCCCACGGCCTCATCCGTCGCCCAGATGCGCGAGGCTATGGCATAGAAAAAAGTAATATTAATAGTCCTAGCAGTAGTAATAGTGATAGTAATAGTAAAAATGATGGTAATAGTAATAGTAATAGTAATAGTCATAGTAGTAGCAATAGTAATAGCACAGTCACAGTAAGAGGAGTAATAATAGCAATAGTAATAAGTAAAAATTGGTAATAGTAGCAATAGTAATACTACCGCTATTACTACTGCTACTACTCTTACTACTGCTATTATTCCTATTGTTATTATTGCTATTAGTATTACTATTACGCTTATTATATTCCTAGTATTATTATTATCATTGCTATGGGTATGACTATTCTTATTTCTATGATTATTTCTGTTACTACTACTACTACTACTGCTACTACTACTACTGCTACTACTATTATTATTATGATTACTATTTCTGATTATTGTTATTGTTATTTTTATAGTATTCCTATTACTATTACTATTACTACGACTACTATTACTATTATTGTTATGATTACTATTTCGATTATATTCTTATTGTTATTTTTATTCCTATTACTATTACTTTTGCTTTTACTATTATTATTACTATTATTATTACTACTACTATTGCTATTATTATTACTATTACTATTGCTATTATTTGTATTACTATTACTGTTATTATTCTTATTAATATTATTCTTACTGTGACTATTCACTCCAGTGCCTCAGCTGTAAAAGAGACACCTGACCGCCTTGGTGTCTGTACCGTCGTGAGGGCAGTAACGCACAGGTTACATCTGACCGGGGGAGGCTGCGCCCCCCCCTCGAGCCATTGCTTTGCGANNTTCTCTTTGTTCGACGCAATATGGGTTTAGACCAGGACGCAGTACGGCGCATGCAATCTACTTAACACGGCGGATGCAGGATATCGCTGAACAGCAAGGCAGCAACTTGGTAATCACAATGTTAGACTGGGAAAAAGCATTTGACAAAATTGTGCATGACAGACTGGCCATAGCCATGGACAGATTAGGAGTTCACCCCCACTACATAAATACCATAATGAACGGCTATGAGCAGGCAATGTTTTATGTTGAAGATGAATATGGCACCTCAGATGTCAAGAAGCAGCACTCAGGTATTAGACAAGGGTGCCCATTATCTCCATATCTTTTTGTTTTAGTTATGTCAGTCATTGACATTGACGTTGGCAACAAGTTAACGACTAGAACGGCTAACTCAAGGCATGATGGCATTGGCTTTGACCGAGTTTACTATGCTGATGATACTTTGTTGATTACAACAAATACTCGGGCTGCAAACAATGTACTTCACCATGTCGAGAGGATTTCAGAACAATACGGCTTACAGCTCAATCGGGATAACTGCTGCTATGTTGCAATGAACGGCGATAATGTTATCAAATTCCGGGATGGCACTAGACGTAAGCGTGTGACGGAAGCAACGTATCTAGGTCATCAGATCACACATAACATGAACGTTAAACACGAAATTAATTGCCGAATGCAGCAAACGTTGATTACGTGGTATAAGCTAGAACCATTTTGGAAAGCAGCAGCTTGCTCCGTGAAATGGAAGTTAGAAGTTTACGATGCGATTATTAAAAACAAGTTGTTGTATGGCTTAGAGACCATCCACCTCACGCAAGCAATGCAAGAAAAGGTCAATACTTTTCAACTCAGGGGCCTCAGAAAGATCCTCAATTTGCAGAGCACATATATGAATCACGCTCACACCAATGCTTATGTAATGCAAAAGGCAAACCAAGAAATCAACAGGAATCGCACAAACAATTTACGCGAAATCAAGCTTTTCTGAGAGTTGGTGCAGCAAAAGAGATGTGAATTAGTGGGTCATATCTTTAGAACTCCGCCAGAAGATCCGTTAAGACAGGTCAGCTATTTGCCCAACTCTGCAGCTGTATATCCGATACACAGAAGACGGGTTGGAGGGCCACGGCAGCAATGGCTCTTTTATTCTAACAAATACGTATGGGAACAAATTTTGCGCAACCCCTTCAACCCGTACACTAGCAGCAACGAGCAAAACAAGGAAATTTACACAGAAGCAATCAGCCGCCAATTTTGAAGCCGCTTTTCCACGCGCCCACGGCCTCATCCGTCGCCCAGATGCGCGAGGCTATGGCACAGAAAAAAAGACGGAGGGCGAGGTCCTTTTCCAGGATCAGAGATCAGCATACCCTAAACCCTAAACCGCGTCGTAACACGCCTCGCCTCGCAATGCACCTGCCCAGCGCCCGTCCTGTTCTTGCAATGTCATTTGTGGCTCCGTGTCCTGGGATAGTTTTTGTAGGTCTCTGCCGAGCTTGTGAGTCAAAATGCTTGCCACTGCTGCGGCCCCTCGCCTGACGTGGGCGGCGCTGCCCACGAGGCGGGCTCCGGCTCGAGCTGCGAAGCTTGCAGGCCCTTCAGGCCCTTCCACATCAACCTGGAGCAGAGTGGACGCTTAGCTTGACTGCCTTTTTGGAGGTCTTTGACCCCATGAACTTGTGGCAGGCTTTGGAGCTAAGGTTGGGTGCGCTGTTGCCGGGGTACTAGCGCGCAAAATCCGAACTGCCGTCTCGGCCAAGCCATCATGGCAGCAGAGCATGCTGCGAATCAAGGTGCCTTTACTACCAAAGCCTTACTGGTGGTTAGTAGGGAATAAGGGAATATCTTATACAGGAATTATATTCCTTATTCCCTACTAAGAACCAGTAAGTCAGTAGGCGTTGTTCTTGTCCTGTATGATGACGGATTTAACTGGCTGACGTAATATGTGAGGATCCAGAGGAGTCGCTGGAGTTCTACAAGAACAAGATGGGCATGAGGCCTCTTGTCACTCTAGAAATGACAGTTTTGATGCTCGATGCACGTATGTGAAGAGACTTGGGTTGAATCATGTGACAGTGTGAGGCTCCTGGACAAGCTGGATTTTGACAGCATGGGCTTCTCCTTGTATTTCTTGGCATCCGTGCCAGAGGATGAGAAGACCCCCGAGCCAGGTAGTGTGGAGGCACACCAGTATCTTTGGACATATCCAGGAACAACCTTGGACTCTTGGTGCATCATTTCAGACATGAGTTAAGTAGAACTCAGGTCTTCGGAGTATAGGCCCCCTTAAGTAGATGGAATATGGCTTTGGGTAGATTAAAATAATGCCCTCATATACCCCATACTATATCTACTTAAGGGGGACTACATACTTCGGGAGTCTTATTTTGGCACCCATCCACACACTCTGAGTGCATGGTCCCAGCTAGGGGTTTCCCCAAATTAGGGGTACCATTTCGGGGGTCCCTATAATAAGGACTATAGTATATTGGGGTCTAGATTGGAGTTGCCCTATTTAAGGAAACTGACATTTAGCGAGCTTAGAACTGCACTTTTACCCTGTAAGTGGCTTGGGGGTATGACAGCTGTCTCACAGCATGGGTGGAGAGTCAAGTTGCAGACAGAAGTTATGCGCTCCTGAGGAGTTGACGCACAACTATGGCACTGAGAAGGAAGAGGGGCCCTTGTACCATCCGGGAAACCAGCCCAGAGAGGGCGACAGGCGCCGGTGAAGTAAACTCTTGTCGCCGTGTCATCGTTGGCCTTGTTCCATTCGCCTACTGCTGCCGCTGCGCTGCCGATGCTGCTGCTGCTCCTGCTGCTGCTGCTGCTGCTGCTGCTGCTACAGGTTCCTGTGAGGGAATCATTAGGGGCTGTACTAGATCAATGTCTTAACAATCCCTTCTCCACCCTCACACTGGCACTAGCTCGACCGAGGCTTTGCTCTGATCTCCGAATCGCCACAGGAAGAGCTATTATTCCTGCCATTTGTTAACGGCAACTGCTACTGCTACTGCTACTGACTGCTAGAGCTATAGCTTACTAGTTTGGCAGCGGTAGCAACGGCGGCATGTGTCCATTGATTAGTTTTCCAAGAGCAGGGGTACCATTGTGGCAGTCCAACAGTGAGGATTGTAGTATTGGGGCGTCTATACCATTTATGGAAACTACCATAGACCCTAAACCCCAAACCCTAAATTGTAGCTTCCATTTTCTTTTCCATTATCCCTACTACATAACCCTATATACCCCTAATTTGGGAGCTGCCCTAGACCCTAAACCCTAAGCCCTCGACATTCAGCCCACTTGTTGTTAAACCCTAAACCCTAAACCCTAAACCCTAAACTCTAAACCCTAAACCCTAAACCCTAACAGGCGGGATGGCTTTGGCCATGTGGCCTTCTCTGTGCACGACGTCTACGAGACGAGTGCTGACCTCGAGAAGGCTGGCGTGAAGTTTCAGACCCCCGGAGAGCAAAAGGGTTGAGGGTTTATAGGGTTTATAGGGTTATGTAGGGATAATGGAAAAGAAAGTGGAACCTACAATTTAGGGTTTAGGGCTTAGCCAAAATGTTTGCTTTTCTTGTTTGGCTCTGAGGCGGATGGCCACTGACAGGGCAGACCTCCCCGCAACCCATCCACTACTGTAAGATAGGGGCCTAGGAAAATTACCCATATTATGGTTCCATATTCCTTATGTGATTATGGTCCATGGTACCTCAAATGCCCTAAACCCTAAACCCTAATTGGTAATTATGTAGGCCCCTGTAGTACCAAAGCATGATGGCTCAGGAAGAAGCCCGATGAAGGGCGAATGAAGGGGCTGGCTTTCGCCTTAGATCCTGATGGCTACTGGGTGGAGTTGCTGGGTTGCTGTTAAGGAACCTCTTTTATATGGTAATTAGTATGGTTTCCCCAATATAGTTTAACTTGAATCAAGCTCCTTAACAGCAACACAGGTTGCTCAGGGGTGGGTCTCCGGGACGCCACACCCTTGCCCAGACAATGCTGCGGGTCAAGGATCCTAAGAAGTCCTTGGATTTTTACACCAAGCACATGGGAATGACTCTGCTTACCCACCATGATTATGATGATTTCTCCTTGTACTACCTGGGAACGGTGCCTGAGGGCGCCACTGAGTTTCCAGAAGGAAGGCCCGTGCTTGAGCTCACGCACAATCACGGTACGGAGGATGAGGCCGACTTTGAATACTTCAGCGGCAACGAAGCTGACAGGAAGGGATTCGGGCACATTGGTTTCTTGGTGGATGATGCAGCTTGGCATTGACTTAGCCCGGGGTGTTGTGTGCAGAAATTCGCCTTCCTGGAAGCAGCAGAGCGCTGGTATTAAATAGACTTCCAGCTGCATAGTGTTAATCACATTGACGAGGGCCAGACATTAGGTTCAGGGCTACATGAACATATTCGGCCTGGACTCAGTAACGACAACAGACATAGTAGAGGCGGAGCGAATGCCAACACCTCTGCCAGCTGAATACAAAGTCTACCACCGCCAGAGCCATCAGAGCCACCGCCATCGCCACCAGTTCCCCTTCCCCCCCTCCACCACCACCACCGCCACTACCACCGGCACCAATGCTTCCTACTGCCTGTCATTAGAGCAGTTCCCACTGTTCAGTGCACCAGTGCTCCTATACCTTCACCAGCTAGCTGCTTACAGGTCTATGAGACGTGCAAGGAGCTGGAAGCAGCAGGCTATGCGATGCAGAAAGCGCCGGATGGCGGATCCATGAAAGGCAACGTCTTGTGGGTCTAAACTCCTTGAATGAGGTTATATAGGGGACTATATTAGGGGCTAGTAAGGGGGATACTAGGAGTGTAGACTCTAGCTCCTGTCAAAACTAGGAAGGGCAATCTCATCCTCCTCATTATCAAGGGCCAAAAGCTGGGTAACCCTGGCAAAGTAGCGGATGCCGCAGACCAAAGCCATGGCTACCGCTGGCTACCTCAAATTTGTGACAATGGAATATGGGGCCCAAAATTAGGCAAAAACAATATTGTGTGGCCTATACTCAGGTTGCCTTGTGCTGGGAAACTACCAGATATGAGGCTTTTACCTCAATCAAGACTGGAGACGCAACCGGAAAAACAAATGGAATTTGACATGGAAATCATCAACCCTAAATCCTTAATCCTAAACCCTAAATCCTAAACCAAACTGGGATTAAGGGCTTAGATTGGTTCAGGCTTTCTGGGTTGAGGTTGTTTTGTTATGAAGCAGCCAGATGTTCTGTGCGTTCAGGAAGAAGTTAACCTGGCAGCTTCTGTCGGAGGTCAAGCAATATTTGGGTTAGATTGAGGGTTTGTGGCTTAGGGTTCAGGCGGTTCAACGTCAACCAGGCAAAACTTTTGTGAGACAGATCCCTGCTCAATTCCTTCTAGCCCTGCCAATAGAAGGCCTGGCGTTTGCTCGTGATCCCGACGGATACTGGGTGGAGATCATCAAGCGGGGAGGGTACGACGCTGAAGCCACGCCTTACTTTTTTGAGAAGGAATCCTAGAACAGTAGCAGCAGCCGTTGAAGCACAGTTTTCGGTAATTTTGGCCAAAGACCGCCTCAAGCAGAAAAGAGCCGTTGCCGCAGAAAGCAATGCAAACAATTGATCGTTGGTTTCGTGGTTCTCTACATAACCCCATATTCCATCAACGTATTATCTGAGTTTTGGGACCCCCCTATAAATGGACTCCCACAAATTAAGGGCCTTTGCCGGATTATTGGGGACTCTGAGGGCTCGTTAAGCCTTTTTGAGGGTTGCCTATCCCTAAGCCCTAAACCCTAAACTCCAAACCCTCTAAGCTCTCAACTTGAACCTCAAGCGGGGCTTCGTGGTAGTTCTATGATACTACTCCATTCAGATACCTGTTGTGCTGAGACGAGGCAGCAATGCATGGCGTGCAAGCACACAGGGATACATGGTTGTACGAGCTGTAGTTAAAAGGGGGGGGTTATGCAAGGGATTATATGGGGGAATATTGTAGGGTTGTTACTGGGGATACTAGGAGTTTAGACTACAGCTCATACACTGTAGGGTTTAAGCAGGGTCCGACGTGCCGATTTGAGGTTGCTGCTCATGGGAATCTTGCCAATTTTGTTGCTGTATTTGGGCCTGATATGACATGTTTCACAAAATGATCAGCAGTATGGTTGTGTTTGCTGCTTTGTGGCGCTCCCTGCTAAATTGCGGCTGCTATTCTGGTGTATCGCTTGTTCGTGAAGTTGCGGATCCTCCCCAGTTGGCAGGATCTTACTCGAAGCGCTCGAGGGCCCGACTGACGCAGATTTGTGTTTGCCAATTTTCCGCGCACGAAATTCCTTTTGCATGCTTGGACCACGCAGACACAGAGAACACGCAGGCACATTCGGGTCGGGCACATTCGGGTTTTGTGCTGGGACCTTTCACTTTGCTCTGGGCTACCTTGGTCAATCTCCAGATAGCCAATCTGTGCCAGATGCTCAGTCTGTGCCAGATGGAGAGATACGTGAATGCAGAAGAGGAGCTGTTGCGACAAAAGGTAAGTCTCAAGAGATGCTTAATTGCCAGTGACATGCGTTGGATATGGACCCCGACTTGGTCATCACATTGGGTTGGTGTGCATGCCGCAGCCACTGTATGACCGCTGTATTGTCCATGTTGTGGCCAACAAACATCGCCTGTAAGAGCACGAACTTGCTCTCGGCCTAGCTTAGCCTGAACAGCTTGCACAATCATGAGGGTGTTCTGGCACTCATGGGTTCATTTTGCTGGTGGCTAGAAGCGCCTATCCCATTTTGTGGTGCAACGCATAGGACTCTCGCTTTGCGAAATACATGGAAATACTCCATTGCTGTCAAGGAACTTGATTGAGTTAGGAGAACAAGGAAGCCCTATTACTTATCATGTACCCACATCATGGTAACTTAATTTCAGTTTCTTAACACCAACCCAGTATTGATACGCTGCTTTCAAGAGAACCTGCGCCATGCCGGCTGTGGACGAAGGCGGAGGTGTTGAAGCACTGTGGGGGGAATCTCTTAAGATTGTTAGCCTTCTTGGAGCTCTCCTACCTATGATTTGGGGTCGGCCCCCACCCACTAAGAGTGATATACTAGGAATATATGAGGCCCTAATATATAATTACCATTATCTCATGTGGCCACTGTTAGTGGGTGGGGGCCCAACCCAACCTATGATCTTGTAGCTCTCACGTTGTTTTTTTCACTTGTACTGGCGCATTTCTTTGTTCTTCGACCTTATCACGCCCTTTCAGTTCGCTGATTCTGATTGTCATTGCGTTGTTGTCATCATGGGTACCCTAAACCCTGAACCCCAAACCCTAAACCCTAAACCCTTTAGCCTAAAACCCTAAAACCCTAAACCCACAATAGCTCCCTTCACGCCCAGCAAGGTGGGTTTCCGTTTCTTGGGGATTCCACACCCCAGCCCCTCCCCTAAAAAACCTCCTAAAACCTTTCAACCTTGACCCCAGACTATTCCACGAACTCCTCGAAATAGGGTTTAGGGTTTAGGGCTTAGGGTTTAGGGCCCCCAAAATTAAATACCTATATCATCTCAGTTTCCACCCCACTTCAGTAAACGCTATTCCAAGATACGCTTGCATGAATAGCAATATACTTACGCATCCCAATAGAATCTGAACCGGAAAGTTCGTATAAGAAGAAAAAACACATATATATATATGTGTATATACGCACCCATACCCTCCTAAAATTACACACCTGGGGGTTTCTCAGAGCAAGCCTCGTATGATTCTAAATCAGGACCCTCCATAATCCTCTTAGAATCCCTATATAATAACCCTTCCCCCCTATACCCCTATTTTCCTTATTTCATCCCTATACAGGGACCCTTCTTTCCCTAAGTGATCCCTTTGAATGGACCGAAAGTCCTCCCAACGCTTGCAAGTAAGCCCTAAATCCTGAATCCTTATTGTTCACGTGTGAAGCCCTGTATAAGCTCAGATTCCATTTCATTGCCAATTCCCTTTCCCCTTTGTCTCTTCGCTACTCTGGTATATCCGTATATGTACATATACAATTATGTGTCCCCAGTTATCTTTACATATCCCTACACATCCTTGCCAATCCCTAAACATCCTGACATAACTTCTGCCTGATTCCTTCAAAGTAATTAAGCCCTAAACCCTACACCCTAACCGCGGGGAATGTCCAGGCCTTTCTCCAAACCCGGCTTCAGAACCAGAGGCAGAGCCTGCCCAGGCGCCTCCCTGAATGATACCGCACATAGGTTTTCACAAATAGAGATGTAGATAGAAAGATGTATATATATATATATACATACGATTCAGATAGAGATAGAGGCAATGGGATATGTATAGGGTTTAGGGGTTTCAGGGTTTAGGATGCGGGATTTGGGGCTTTAGGGTTTTGAGTTTGGCGTAAGCCATCGGGCTTAAGGGTTAAGGACTAAGGGCGTAGGGGTCAAGAGTGAAGCGCTCTAAACCCTAAACATTACAACAAGGTTCCTGAAAATCATTTTTAATTTCTGTTACCTAGAATCCTAGTATTTAGCTGAAATTATAATTTCTACTCGGGTTCCAAATCCCTTAGAGATTAAATTGTGTTTTGAGGTTTGGGTGACAAATTCAGGAGTCAAGGTTTGTGGTGGACGGAGTAGAAATACACCAACTGAAAGGCCGCTCTAGGAGTGTCAGCGTTCGGGGATCTTAAGCTGGGTTGCTGTTAAGAAAAAACCATATTGCCATATTGTGGGTGTATAGCAAACAGTATGGTTTCCTTAGCAGCATTGGGGGACTAAGGTACCGAGGGGTGAGGCAGTACACAATTACAATCCAATATTTGCCGGGGCTAGCCTAAGCCCTAAACCCTAAACCGCATTTCCACGGCACCTTTACTACGCGTCCTATGAACCCTATGATCTCAATTCAAGCAAAAGCCCTGAAGTCGAATACCGAAGCTTCCGTACCGTGTAGCGCTCCTTGTGGAACCTGATTGAGGGTTTCCGGAAACCCTCGGCCTCCCTCTTCCTGTGTACATATAAATACATATGTATATACATACCTCTCTCTCTCTCTCTCTCTCTCTCTCTCTATAGATATGTACTTGTGAATGTATGCACCCCCCATATAACCCCATGTAACATCTAAATATAAAACGTGAACGAGTCTATGCGCAGGAGGGTTTTCACATTGCCTCGCGGCTGGGCCCTGCCCGCTCGTCGGATTCACGGCTTCTTGGATGCAAACCTGAACCAGGGGCCCTGCTTACGGGTGCTTAATACGGGGGAGTGCTGTTTGCGCAATCCCCCATAACTACCCTAAATCCTAAACTCTAAACCCGAAAGCAGCAATCTATTTGTAACCCACCTCCTTACTGGTGTTTAAGGGGATTGGGTCTGTACAATGATGCGCTATCAATGGTACCTACATTCCCTCCCCCATACCCTCCTGAAGCACAAGGTAATTCTCTCCAGCATAGGTTCTTCCGTGAGTGTGATTCCTGTTGCTGCTACATGCGTTTGTTTTCCGTGCACTTGTTTTTTGCTATCCGCATAATTGTCATTGCCATGATCCTGCACCTTTGCCTTGCCGTAGATTGCCAAAAAAAACAACTTCAAAACGCGAAGGCGCAGTGGAGCTCACTTCGAGGGCTACGTGGAGCATCCTGCCTTGCAGCACGAGAATGACACGGATGAGCAGGAGCTGTCCCCCTAAACCCAAACCCCTAAACCTTAACTTAAACCCAAAATTCCTTTGCGGACCTTCCCTGACATCCGGCCCACTGAAGCTTTTGACAGGAAGACTTGGCCTTGAATTTGAGGGTTTAGGGCTTATGCTGAGCGATTGCCAGGAGCTGATCTGATGGCACTCGCCATAACACTATTCGAGCTATAGTCTAAACTCCTAGTATCCCCCTTAATAAGCCGTATGGTAGCCCCTTAGATAATCCCCTAAATAACCCCATTTAAGGAGTTTAGACTATAGCTCATGTAGGAATGCAAAATCGCATGCTATTTGAGAGATGGCCACTGCTTGGCCAACCGACCAACCCCCCTGCCTTGGATAGAAATTTCCGGATTTAGGGGTTTAGGGTTTAGGGCAGTATGTCCATGAAGGATTGCACTTCTGTAACATAATCCCTATAATATCATCCCTATATAGCCCCTAAATAACCCCAATAGACCCCCTATATAAACCCTATATACTGGTCCTCGTATTTGATGACAACACCTTGTTTTTGCTCTGCCAGGAGCGATGGCGACTACGTCATGGTGTGACTGTCTTGGAGGACAAAGTCTCACCTTTGCAAGAGACGGCTGTGTCTGCCAACCGTTCTAACCACTGGTCACTTGATCATCAACGCTTTGCTCTTTGATTTTCGGATATGGCCTTCCTTTTTTTGAACCCATATTCTGAGACCCTCCCTCTAGCCTCTATGTGTCCAAGATAGTGGATCATGTACCCCTACTTAAGCCATAATCTAAACTCCTGGTATCCCCCTCACTAGCCCCTATAGTAGTCCCCTAGATACTAATCCCCCTTCGACAAGTTTAAGCTATGGCTCATTTGAAGGCACAAGGGGGGTCCTGATTTCCTGAGTTCCTTGAGGTCCTCGGATGGCTTAGCGCACGAAACCTCCCAGGATGGTGGCACCCAGCTTCCAAGACCGACCTGGTCCTTCTTGGAGGCATGCCATTATCATTCTGACAATTATTGGTATTATTAGATTACTATTATTTTTTTATTGTTACTATTGCTACGAATATTGTGTTATCACAATTGCTACTATTTCCATTTTTACTAGAGGCGTGCCTTCCCAGCTGGATGGAGCAGCTCCTTCGGCGTCAGCACGCAGCGCCCACGCCGCTGCAAGCCACGACGTGGCCATTGCTTAGGACCACTCACTCCTGTTTCTGGATTCTGGCTAGCAGGCAATGAAGGTACCGAAAGGAAAAATGGCAACCATTGCATTATTGGGGGGTTTTATGGGGACACCTAGAAGGATCAATTCCGTCCTTCGTTGCCAACCAAGACATGGAGTCTTACATACCCTAAACCCTAAGCCCTACTTGGAGGGTTAGGGACTTAATAAGTAGGTTAAGAATGGGGATAACTAGGGTTATTATTATATGGGTTGTAGGGGTTACTAACCTACTTACTAAGTCCCCCTGACCCTCCAAGTAGAAGGGCAAGAGCAAGGTTTGGAGTCTTGGATGCGATTGTGCTGCTTGGCCTTCAGAAGATGCCTGCAGAGTCTTAGGGCCGCCAACAGATGCCACCAATAGTAATAACAGCAATGGTAAGAGTAGTAGTAGTAAGAATAACAGTAATAGTAGTAATAACAATAACAGTAATGGTAATAATAGTAAGAATAAGAATACCAGTAATAATAGTAGTAGTAATAATACTTGTTCTAATGATAATATCAACAAGAAGTGGTGGCAGGACAAATCGGGATTTGGTGGTGACGGCTGAACACGGCTGTGGCAAGACTTTGGCGTACCTGGTGCCCTTGTTGGTTCGAGCTGCGGCGTTGCGAGGCAGTGGCTGCGTAGTACTATAGTTTCGGGTCCACGAGGGCTTTAGGGTTTAGGGCTTGACTGCCTTTAGGACGAAGGGTTCGGGCTTGGGGCTTAGGGTTTAGGTCCTTTAGAGATTGGTGGTTAGGTCAGGTCAATCCCCGCCCGAGGAATAGCCCCTTAACATGGAGTTAATGGGGCTTTAACATACCAACAATAGTCTCTTATGGTACCCATTAATGGGTGGCAGATTGACCCCCAGTCCGAAACCCTAAGACCCTAAAACCAGATCCAGAGATTTGTGTAGTCTGGAGGCGCAACCCATGAGCTCTTCCACTGCCTGGATGAGCTGCCCTGGGATCAGTGGCGCCAGAGGCCCGGTTTAGGGTCAAGGGTGGGATCCACCTGTTGTTACTATCATACATAACACCCAACCCGAAACCCGATATGTCCCCCTTACCACTCCTTATACTTTCTGGAGCTTCAGGAAGAGTGGGGGAGCGGATCCCTATAGCCCCCAAGTAAGAACCGTTGATACCGCTGCAATGGTACCCATATTCACTCCCCCGCTCCCCCTTCAGCACAGTAAGTATAACCACCCGAAACCCAACCTCTGTTATAACGGGATGTGTTTTGCAACCTGCCTAGCTGGCAGGCCCCCCGATGGCGTGGTGATTGTTCCAGTCAAGGAGGTGGCCGCCCAGGCACCTGCGTAGTATTTTTTAGGGTTACTGTTAAGGGTTAAGGGTTTTAGGAGTTTAGGGTTTAGGGTTTATAGCTAGAAAGCCCAATATCGGCTAATGAGGCACCAAACGATATTAGGTGCCCAATATATGATGTAAGGTGTGTTCCCCAACCAAGAGATTTTGGGCTTGCAGGGTATTCGTAGTAGTATTATGATCAAATGATTATTGCCAGCATTGTTGTCATTATCATTTTTACAACTACTTAGGTGGAGAAATAGCAACTATGATGGTTAACAGTGAATATATTGGGGCCTTCTTATATTCCTCTGATACCATTATTACAGGGTGAACGAGTCTGTGTGTGTGTTTTTTTTGTCTAGGCGCGTTTTTTTTTGGGTTTGCGTGTTGTGTATGTTTCTTCAGTTTTCTCTCTATTGTTTTTGTTCTGCGTGTTTTTTCTCCGCACGCTGCTTCTCATGGGAAGCAAAAAAAAGCGGAGCACAGACCAGCATGCCTTTGACTTTTTTTCGTTTTTTCTGCCGCATGCGTTGCATCCTTTTCTAGAGGGCGGGGGAGCGAACGCGGAGCAAATCAACACACTCAGGGCGGTTCTTTGTTTTTTTCTCCGCATGTGTTGGCTTTTCAGAGAATCAGAGAAAGAGAGAGGTTTTTCTGAATCATGTAGGGTTTATTTTTTGCAGAAAACCTAGCATTTTCCTGTAAAAAACTTACTTACATGTACATGTTTCAATAACTTCTCTCGATTTTCTCTCGCAAGCTCCGTAACGCATGCAGAGCACAACAAATAACATGGACTGGGCTTTTTTTTTGCTCCGCATGCGTTGCGCCATTTTCTAGAGAAAAACAGAAACACGCAGAACAAACAAACACAAACAAACACGCATAACAAAAAACACGCGGAGCAAAGGCAATACTTTAACCATTTCAGGGAGGGGGTCCAGCTAAATTATTCCTATACGGTTTAGGGTTCTAGGTTGCGTCAGGCTGCCACCCACTAATAGGGGTGTATACATGACTTCCATTATTTGGTGTGGTCACTGTTAGTGGTGTTCTAGGACCCGGCACACTTTATGCGTCATACTTGCCTGGCGTCAATGCATCCGAAGGTGCGTGAATTGATGGCTCCCTTTGCGGTCGCAGGGCACGTCCATGTAGCTGGAGGCCGGGAGGGCAGGGATGGCAAACGACAAGTGTTCGCAGACCATCAGGCGATTTCAGTCTGCATAATCCCCAGTTATGGCACCTGTGTTCCCTTCGGCGCCTATTTCATAAAGCTATACATCCTATGCTACCTGATACATCATTATGTGTCCTTGTACGTGCATATATATCCTAATCGATCGATAAACGTAGCTACATATCCCTATATGACCCTAGACCCAAAACCCTACAACCTAAAGCCCAAACCCCAAGGCCCGACTACACCTTGCATTTCTTCCCCATATGATGACTGTCAATACTAACCTTAACCAGGGACGATTAAAGGTGGATAAAGGGGTACCTCTCGTAGTTTGGCACAGTTTTGAGCATAGGGATTTCCCACAATCAGGGATCCCTTTTTGAGGGTCCCCATATAAGCACTATAATATTTGGGGGTCTACGTTGGGGTCCCCCTATTTTGGGAACTACCACATATTCGCATAGTCCCCAAATACTAAACCCTAACCCTAAGTCCCAAACCCTAAACCCTGAACCCTAAAACCCTAAACCCAAAAAAACCGCATTATAGTAGTTTCCAATTTCTTTTCCATTATCCCAATATAAACCCCATCGCATATGCAGGCATGTCCGAACCAGTGTGCACGGAGAGCGAAGCCGAGACGGCCCAGCGAAAGGAGGCGTCGAGAGTACCTTGGCTAGCACCTCCCAGACCCACAGTTTAGGGTTGGGGGTTTGGGGTTGAGGGTTTAGGATTTAGGGTTTTAGGATTTAGGGGCTTAGAGTTTAGGATTTAGGATTTAGGGTTCAGTGTTTAGGGTTTAGGCTTTTGGGTTGTTTCTTTAGAGTTTAGGGTTTAGGGTTTAGAGGTAGGGTTTAGGGCTTACGGTTTCGGGCTTAGGGTTTAGTGTTGAGGGTTCGCTACAACTACTTATGGTATGGGGAGGTCCTTCTGGCTTTAGAATTCTCAAAATAAAAAATGGAACCCTAAGTCATTGTAGTTCATTTGGGTCTTGGGGGCGGGTTTACTCCAGTGCGGAAACCAGGAAAGTAATGGGAACTTCCATGTTTTGGGATCCTTTTGGGGCCCTAAACTTCCTGGAAGGAATAAGGGAATATATTGAATGTTTTTAGGGTGTAGATTATATAGGGTTATGTTCCCTTATTCAGTGCTAACTACCAGGAAGTAAACCCTACACCCTAAACCCTCAGTGAGTCTGGGTCTCCTGAAGCAGCAAGTGGCGGGGCCTTAGATTTGCTGGCTTATCAAATTTTTGGTCCTTTTGCGGGTCCCCATTATAGTACAGATCCTCTTATTCATTCTGCCTCACAAGGGACAGAACCCTAAACCCTAAAC
>CAJNIZ010007657.1:73531-94462 GCA_905231905.1 Symbiodinium pilosum
AGTCTAACCTGGTCTTAGAGGCAGAGCATGATCAACTGTACGAGGTCCACGACAACGACAGCTGCAGCGTGGCTTCTGGACCCCGTGCGAGGGTGAGGCAGTCCTTGACCTTCTAGAGGCAACGGCAGAGCACTTGCGAGAGAGCGGCGCAGGGGCATGGTTCCGCCTGCAAATCGCGAGAGCGGCCGTGCCGACGTGATGCTAATAGTTTGTTCGCTATCGGCAAGGCGCATGAAGAAGCCACAGCCACATGCAGGACCGCTGGACGTCCCATATTGAGGAAGTCATTTCTTCTGTTGCGTGGCAACAAGGTTCTCACTACCGACTTCGAGGAGTGGCGGTCATTTTCTCGGCGCTCAGTCCTAGTCCTCAGCCCCCCAGACCCAAGACCTCCAAGACCCTCTCCCAAGGCCTATTTCCAGCCTCCCACAGCCTCTTCCTGTTTATTTTCAATTTCGTCCGAAATTCTTTACGCCAAACCGCGCAGCATGGCGCCGTCAGCCCAGGTACGCCCGCTCATTGCTCAAGGACATCTTCTTTACGAACGCGCGAGACCGAGCCAGGTAAGAGAGGCCGCAAGGGCTAGACAGTGGCAAGCTTTACAGAGGGAGCTCAAGTTGGCCCTTCGACGGGTACACGCCAACCTGGGCCACGCGCCCGCAGCAGCACTTCTGAGGGCATTTCGCATTTCGAGAGCGTGCAGCGCTCAAGGCGGCGAAGCTTTTCCGTTGTCCAGATTGCGCGCGGCTCGGAGAACCAAAGGCCCCGAGGCCGAGCAAGTCTCCATGACAAGACGAGCTCAACGTGCAGATCGGCGTCGCGTTATCCAGGAGAAGAATGCCAGCGGTTTCAGTTGGACGTGGCTGAATGTCTTCGGTCAAGGGACCTGCTTTCAGGTATGTTGTCTCTTGGAAAACGCACATACCAACCCCACGGCCTCGAAAGTTTTGCGAGCCTTTGCTTTGTGGGCAGTTTTCCCGGAAAAAGTCATTGTCACCGACAGGGCACCTACTTCTTGTCAGGAGTTGTCCGGACATGGCTGCACTTTCGACTCCGCCGCCAAGGCCAGTCCGTGGGAAGGAGTGTCTCCGGAAGCTTGTCTGGGCGCAGCAGACCGAGGGCAAGGAGGAGATGATTCAGGCCAAGAATTCGTTGGTTAGGAAGCCCGCTCAATGGGTTCTGGGCCGGGACACACGCCTGCCAGCAAACCTGGCAGATGATGCCCAAGTGTCCGTCAACGCCAGGGACCAGATTTCACAGAAAGATGCTACGTTTTCTATTCTGATGCCTCCAACAAAGTGCCGGGCCCCAAACTGCTGGAGAGGCATTGCGAGAGTCGTTGGCGGGGAAGGCAGTAGAACCATCTGGGATTCCCGCCGCAGCATCCTGATTGCCGTTTCGCCCGAACACCTCAGCTTGGCTCACGACCAGGAGGTGGAGCAAGGGTTGTAGGCGCACAGCACTCATTGACCGATGCCCGACCCGCTGCTGGAGGCGCAGGTTTGATCGATCTTCGAAAGGCCCCGACACCAAAAGAAGGTCCGGCAGAACATGGCGAAGAAGGCGAGCCCGATCGCCCACGAGAAGAAGAGCCGCAGGCGGACACCGATCAAGGCGGGAGCTCGACGACAGGAATCAGCGCGAGATGCCGGCAGGGCTAGGGCAAGTTCAGACGCGGCAAGCTCGACGTGAAGTACCGACGAAGGGCAAGCGTTCCTTGTCAATGGAGGGCATCCCGGAGCCAGACGTCCCGGATCTACGACCCTGACTTGGACGACTACCGCCAGTCTTGCCCGAGTTTCGGCAGGCAGCTCAGCCCAATATCGCGGATAACCCGGACGCCGAGGATTATAATCCACGAGGGCGAGGGAGCGCTACGTGTTCGAGACTTGCGATGCGGTCAGCGCCTACGCATCCCACGGCTACCTCGTCAGCAAGGCAGAGGAGCGCCGTCGCGGAGGAAGAGTTTCCTTTCGGCTTCAAGCGGAACGTGTTTGACGATAAGTATACCACGCGTTGGCGGCCAGTCAGGGCGGAACCGTCAACAAGAAGGGCCGAAAGGATCTGAAGTTAGCCGACGTCAACGACGAGCAGAAGCAACCGTTCACTGGGCCAGGGGGTGTCCGACAAACGAGAGTGGCGACCCTGGCTGGAGAAGGAGGCCTGCGAGGTGGTCGACCTCAACACAAGTCAGAGGGTGCGACGCGAGAAGCTGGACTTGATTGTCCTCGCTCGTTGGGTGAGGACTAACAAGAACGACGGCCTGGTGGATAAAGACTTCTTGGCAAAATCAAGATTGGATTGGTGGTGCAGGGCTTCAAGGACAAGTCTTTAAGGGCAATACCGCTGAGACGCACCAACCGCGTCGGCAGTGGCAGAGTCACTGTGTTTGGCCATCTGCGCTTTCAAGGTAACAACATTTGAGAGCATCCACCTTGGCATGTAAAGGATGTATGTCATGTGGATTGTTGACCCCAAGCTTTTGTTGTTTTCCAGCAAGCTGAGACCGTGACGCTACACCAAGGCTCAAAGTGAGTTGCAAAAGAAACCTGACTTTGTTTTGGGTTTGAGTTTTTATGGTAGCGGAGCTGTGAAGGTCCATCCTTTGGATACCGGAGCTCCTGAAGAGGCTGGACCCAGACCTCGTGTTGAGGGCAGGACCCGTACCCTCCTAGTGTTGCCTAGGTAGGTAGATCGCTGCCCCTGGTTAGTTGTCCCGAGCCTACTACAGCAGAATAGCCCTCGCCCACGCTGTGCTGCCAGCGCGGTTGTAAGCTCTTGGTGCTGTGCGTAAAGTTTGCTAGTGGCGGCCAGTTCTTGATTGAGCCTCACACGTTCACTAAGCGAAGGAGAGCCTTGAAGGAGCCTTGAGCCGGCTGCGAAGATCGTAGCGCAATGTCTCAGCCTGGACAGAGCCCAACTGGAAGTCCAACTGCAGGTGTGGCCCCTGCAGTCTTAGATGCCCAACTTGTTCTTCAGAATCTGGCTAGTGCGGTTTCAGCTCTTGCTACAGCTACGGGATCCAGTTCTACTTCTTCATGGCGTGAGTCAAAATTTATCAAATCTCCTGAAGTCTTCTCTGCAAAGAACCTAGAGGAAGAGATATCAGGATGGCCTGACTGGTCTTTCCAGTTTTAGGCGTTCATGGTGGTGCAGGACTCCTCGTATCGTGATGACTTTGAGAAATGCGAGACGGCAGAGACATGGTCAGTGAAAAAGTATCCTCCATACAAAGATGGTACATCTCTTCTCGAATGGACTCTGACCTTTGAGAGACTGATTGCTGAGTACGAGCGGGTTAGCAGTCAAAAGTACAGCGATGATCTCAAGATTTCTACGCTGTTGGCTGGACTCCCTGAAGATGTTCGTCGATATCTTCAATTACAAGTCTCTGAAACCACTACTTATGAGAAGTTGAGAGAGACCATGCTTGCCTTTGAGCGTACTTCTTCGAGCTGGAGTACAGAGCATGTGTTGAAAGCCATTGGAGCAGATGAGCCCACTCCTATGGACGTGGATCGTGTAGAGTGGAAAGGAAAAGGCAAAGGAAAAGGAAAAGAGAAAGGAAAGAAGGGAGAGAAAGGAAAAGGAGGCTGGACTCCCAAGGGAAAAGGAAAAGGAAAGAAAGGTGATAAAGGAAAGTGAAAGAATGACAAGGGCAGGGGTGGATCATGGAATGGCCAAGGGCGTGGAAAAGGAAAGGGACAAGGTGGCGGTAAAGGTAACCCACGAGGGTGCTGGAATTGTGGCAAGATTGGTCATGTTGCCTCAGAATGCCGTCAGCCTCGTAGATTGCAACAAGTACAAGATGGTGATCAATCCAGCATTGCTGCTTCCACTACCCGAACCATCCTCTCAACTTCGACCACAACTGCAGCCTCTGCTAAATCTCAGATTCGCCGAATCTACGAGTTCGACTTGACTGAGGAAGCTGAAGACTACTGGTGCGAAGATGGCGAGTACGAGGTTCGCCGTCTAAGTGAAGTAGGTGGTGAAGCTCATGCGCCTGAAGATGCCCCTCACAACGAGTCCCCTGCGCTTGATGTGGAGAGTGATGAAGCCTATGACTTCGATGTGCTTGCGCGTGATGAGTCTTTGCAGGGTGATCGCTCGAGCATGCGTGCGAACATGTGGGACGATCCAGATGGACACGTTAGTGAGGGAGTTTGTGCAGAGTATGAGTGTAGCGAGTGCAGTTCGGATGAGCTTCGTAGCACCAGCAGTTTGTGGAATGATATGGAGAGCGTTGAAGAGGCAAGTGATTTTGGTAGCAATCGAAGAAGTTCCTAGCGAGCCGGACCGAGTGGAGGTCATCTTGGACAGTGGCGCGGATTGTACTGTCCTTCCCCTTTCGTACCAAGCTGTTGGTCACAAAGACTCCTCTGGTAGCAAGAGTATTCTCCTTGATGCTCAAGGGAATAAGATCGAAGGCGGAGAGTCAAGAGTGTTCGTGCACTTCGAAATCGACACTCCTGATGAAGACAGTGTGATTTCCTTTAAGGATTCCGTTGTTCTTGGAAATGTTCAGCAACCCTTGTTCTGCTTGGGTAAGCTCATGAAGCGTGGCTGGGTTCTTTTCTGTGACGAATATTATACATGGTACATGCAGAAGGGTGAAGCTTGGTTCCCAGTCCATTGGAGCAGGAACAGCTTGGCTACGCATATGAGAATTTCACGATTAGAAGAAATGGTTGTGCAAGGAAATGGCGAAGATGCTGATCAGCGGCTAGGTGAAGCCTGCGCTGCTGATCAGCGGCTAGGCACTGCCTCCGCTGAGGGTAATCAGCGGCTAGGCGATGCCTCCGTTGAAGGAGGTACCCAAACTGAAAGTTTCTTGGCGTCAAAAGCTGCTCGTATGGTTGTTGTGATTGATGAAGAAATGGCAGAACATGCCGAATCCCCTGGATGGAGCTTAAGTACATCCATGTTGCCAGTCCATTTGGCATACAACACGTCCACGACGGTTGACCCTTCAGCGCGTTTCAATCCCGATGAGTGGCCCCATCGCTCTACGCTCATTTGGAAGAGAGGACGAGAGTATGAAGTTTTTGAATGCGGAGAGTATTGGGAACCAAACAGTACTTTGGACCTCGGTGCCCCAGCTAGAAAGCTTCTAACAATTCTCACGAAGGGCCCTGGGAGATGTCAGATCTGATGATCGTGCGTGGGTTCCTGGTGCCAATCCCCTACGTGATCGTGTTGATGGTGGTGCTGAAGGCGAAGAAGGAGCGGTAGTGGCTGAGAGACATGAAGAGAGATCTGAAGGTCCTATGCTTGGTCCCTATGCTGTGGAAGTCGATGGCCCTGAGCAGGAAGTGGTCATGGTCAATGATGTGAGATTGACTGAGGAGAGCGCATTGAGAGAACTTCGATTGGCGTGCCGTTTCTTAGGTATCTCGAAGAACGGGTCGAAGGCGACTGTGTGGAATCGGCTGAAGAGAGAAGTGGCCCTTGCAAAGTTGAAGGTTGCGGTAGAAGCTTCTGAGGTTGTGAAAGCTGAATATGCTCGAGAGCCTCTTGTAGGTGCACTTCCTGAACGACCATCTGAGGAGCTAGTCTTGATTCACGAGACCACGCATATCCCGAAAGCACCATGGTGTGAAGCCTGCGTTGCCTCCCGTTCGAGAGAAGATAACTATGATGACGCAGAGCCTCATCGCGAATTTCCTGTTGTGAGCATGGACTATATGTTTGCTGCTACACAAGACAATCCCCTCGCTACCCATTTGATCATGGTAGACTCCCAGACCAAGTTTGTTCAAGCCATTGCCATTGATGGGAAAGGCAATAGAAGTTTGAGGTACTGTGTTGAAGATGTGGTTCGTTTCATGGGTTCTCTTGGTTACCAGCGTATTGGCCTCAGGTATGATACCGAGCCAGCAATGAAACAGATTGCTGCTGCGGTTGTGGCTGCTAGATTGAAGATGGGTTTAGCCACAGAAGAAGAGTCAATACCGCCAGGAGATGCAACACATCGTGCAAATCGCACTGAAAGGTACTAAAGGTATATTCATACAGTACGCACAAGGTTGAGAGCGACGATCCACTTTTCGCTTGGGCGTACCGACATGCAGCCTTCCTTGTATCTCGCTTCTCAGTTCTGAAAGACGGTTGCGCATCGTTCGAGTTGGTCCATGGACGTAGCTACAAGTCAAAGTTGTTGCCGTTCGGAGCGCGCGTGTACGCGCAGTACCTTCCAAAGTCAAAGGTTCGAGGCGAGTGTTGGAAGCCTTGCATATGGCTTGGTAGAACAAGCCTGGGTGACCTTAACATCGTTGGTGACGCTGAAGGGATCCATCATGCGCAAAGTGTCAGACTTTCTCCTGGTAAATTCTCGACAGAAGCGTTGAAGACAATGAAAGGAGTGCCATGGAATCCTCTTCTTGATGTTCTTCCTTCTCGTAAAAGAAAGGCCTTGACAGGTTCTAGACTTCCTGCCCTTCCTGAGAACGTCGAAGCGCCTACTGCGCCCATTGATGAAGCTGCTTCAGACCCACCAAGTCCAGAAGCCGTTGCTCCACCTTCGAATGAAGGACCACCAATTGAAGGGGGAGTAGGCAGTGACACTATGAGTGTTAGCTTGCCTGGCGAAAGCATGGATGGAAGCTATCATTCCGAAGAGCTCCTTATGGATGTTGAAGGTCATCCCGCAAGTGGTCATGTACGTGCAATTTTCTTAGAAGAGGAAATGCCTACAGGCCATGATGACAATGAAGGTTACATGGAAGCGGATGAAGATCCTCTAGCTCTAGGATTTGACATTGATTGGGCTGTTGGAGAAGGAGAGGAAGAGCATGCGTCACATGAGTCCCAAGAAGATTTGCCGTTCGTAAAGAGCTGGGCAAACCGCAAGTATGACCAGATCAGCTAAGGAAGCTGGACGAAGCAATGGATCGAGTGGAGTTGAACCGATTAGTCAAGATGGGAGTTCTTAGGCCCATGTCTGGTGAAGAAAACATCGAAGGCATGACTAACTTGCA
This sequence comes from Symbiodinium pilosum, assembly GCA_905231905.1. Lineage (NCBI taxonomy): Eukaryota > Dinophyceae > Suessiales > Symbiodiniaceae > Symbiodinium > Symbiodinium pilosum. The sequence continues at coordinate 80,512 of CAJNIZ010007657.1, forward strand.
GTCGAAGTACGTGCGAGATTGGCGATTCCGTCCGAGTGAAGATGGCAAGTCTTGGAGTTGGGTTAGAAGGTCACGACTTGTGGCCAAGGAATTCAAGGTCATTGACCCTCTCATGGAAAACTTGTATTCGCCTGGATCTTCAGCCTGTCTCCAAAAGGTTTTCGCTGGACTTGTGTGTTCAAGTTCTCGTCTTTGCTTGTGCACGGGTGACATCAAGGATGCCTACTTGACTGTCCCTCAACGAAGGCCTACGTTCATTCGTCATGGAGAACTGATCCTTGAGCTCAAGTTTAACTTGCCAGGTCAACGAGCTGGTGCTCGAGACTTCTACGACAAGTTGGCAGGGGTTCTCAAACCTGACAACTAGAGTTACGAGGCTGCTCCAGCTTTGTTCATTGAACCTAGGAGTATTGGCGTGAGCACGCATGTGGATGACTTTGAAGTGATTGCCGAAACTCCTCGTGTCGAGCGCTTGAAGAAGAAGCTGACAGCTAGTGGCCTTAAGTTTTCGTTGGAAGGACCTTGCACGGTTGGAGGTGGTGAATGTCATTTTCTCAAGAGAAAGTTCGTTGGCGCGGGAGATGGTGTTGTGGTGAGTCAAGACTCGAAGCACGTAGACAAGCTTGTTGAGTTGCTTGGCCTACAGAAGGCATCAGGCAAAACGACTCCGTGTCCGATGAACGTGAATCACACCAAGATTGACAGCAAGCCTCTAGATCCTGAGCGCCATGCATTGTATAGAACCTGCATAGGTATTCTCCTATACTTGGCTCAAGACCGTCCAGAAAGCTTGTGCGCGATCAAACAGCTAAGCGGATGTTGTACATGTCCAACTGAGTCTGATTGGTCGCTTCTCAGACACCTTGTGAAGTTTTTGAAAGCACGCCCCAATCAAGGCATCAAGTTGACACCATGTAGGCCAGGAAGAACTCTACAACAGAAGCGCAGAGGTTTGGATTCCAAAGTCCGTGAGAGCAAGGACAATGCCTTTGGAGAAGGACACCTTCTCGAAGCTATATCTGACGCCAGCTGGGCTGGTGAGCGAGACAAGAAGAGTATGTCGGCAATGACAATCTTCTTGAATGGCAATCTGATTCATGCTTCGAACAGAAGGCAGAAGGGTGTAACTTTGAGTTCTTGCGACTCTGAGCTACATGGGTCCTTGGCAGCTGTACAAGAGGGAATCTTCTTGAAGAGAGTTCTAGAACGTCTTTGTGGGTGTGAAGTTCAATGGCAACATCGTGTAGACTCCTCATCGTGTAGAGCTGTTGTTCCGAGACAAGGTTTATCTCGTCTTCGGCGTGTGGAGATAGCCTACCTGTGGATCCAAGAAAAGCTCAAAGCTGGTGAGTTCGTGACAGGAGCGATCAGTACAACATTTTGTCGTCCAGATCTATTGACAAAGCCTACAAGCGGATCCAGAACGAAGTTGCCTTGCTACATGTTGGGTGTGGTCCAAGATGGTGAGCTGGTAGGTCAGACTGAATTTGATGAAGAATTGGTACGTCATGAGTTGAAGCGAGTTGCGAAGGTTGAGAGCAAGAGTACCCTGCAGGCGATTTGTCAAGTGATTTTGAGTGCATGTGTTTTCATGGAAGCGACACACACACACACAGCAGAAGGTCACAGTCTTACAGTACTTTACGTAGGAAGTCAGGACGTGGCATGTTTAGATTCCATCAAGCACATGTCGTTGATGAACGTGGAGAAAGCTTCGGTCAGCGTGGCAGCAATCCTGGTCTTCCTGTTCTTGGTGATGACCCTGGTAGTTTGCCTAGCGGATCTGAAGTTTCTTCTTCCGCCAATTCAAAGGCACCTCCGACTCCCTTCTCGGCTTTTGCTCAATGTCGTGATCTTGATTCTGACGATAGCAGTTCCAGTGAGAGCCTCAGAGTCCGGAGAACAAAACGAAGAAGACACGTTTCTGCCAGAAGCAGGATATCTTCAGAGTCGAAGAAAATCTTGGCAAAATGGATTCGGAAGTACAACAGTGATCAACGAGATGGTCATGATGTTGCCACAACCAATAGAAGCTACAAGCAGTTGGTTGATTTTGGTGTCGTTGATGGTNNTGTTGACCGCTATGCTTACCAGCTACTGGACCGTGAACACGGTGAAGGATATGCTGAAGAAGTGGCCATGTGGCGAGCCAAGTTCTACACTGACCAACGAAAGCGACCTAGCAACGGAGATGACGGACAACAGCGACGTGGGAGCGACCGTGATGCCAAGCCCAACGACGAGTCCACCAAGAAGCCCACGGAACCAAAGAAGAAATCAAGGAAGTGAAGCCGGTTTTGAAGTCGTAGATGATTCGGCTGAAGGGGGAGAAGGACGTGAAGATCCTCAACCTCATCCTGGTGGTGATGTAGCCGATCCTGGTGTTGATGATGCTGTACGAGATCGCCTCTATCAGTGGATGGAGGAGAACATTGCTGCCCCACTACGAGCCCAACAAGCACGAGTTCCTACGATGGCTCAACAGACTCCACAAGTTTTTGACAAGACCCCAACACATTCCTCAAGGACAAATTGGCCAGCGTCATGCGCAAGAGCAGGTTTGTGTGTTCCCCACTGGACGTCGGTATCACAGACTTAAATGTGGCATGGTACGCAGTAACCCTGGAAGAGTACGAAGGCTTAGCGTTGCAGAAACAGTTCAAGGAGGCCGCAGACCTTGTCGTCAATGCGGTTCCCCTGAACTTGGTTAGGTCATTCGGGGTGGACCCGCATGGATGGCTGATGATTGAGGGTGAAGAGTTCATGAAGCTGATGGCTATGTGGACTACATATTCAGAGTGAGCCATTTGTGATTGTATGATTGCATGTGGTGTTTAAATCTTAATTTGCAGCGTGGAACGCATTTTGCATGTTCACAGTTCAGTGTGCAGCATTTAGGACATGTACAAGTGTTGTGCGATGCCATAACATTTCTTGTCCTGTGAAGTTTGGTTAGCTGTCTCTAGATCAAGAAAAGGCCCCCAAGATGGCCAGACAGCAAGCGGTTTAGAAAGGTGGCGAAGATTAACGGACCGCAAGAAGTCCCCCACCTTATAGTCTACGCCGTTGTTTTGCAGTTGTGTTGAAGAGTGGTAAGATCTAAAGTCGTTCAACTTTTCCAAAGTGAAACTTTGAAGCAAAGGGACGACTCTTTTGGTTGATTGGACCAGTTAGTGTTCAGTCATGTGATGTTTTAAGCTCTACCAGAAGCTTATTGCGCTAGGCGATGAATTTTCTGGTTTCTCCAATGCTGATGTGATCGTTCACTCAAATCGTGAACTATCAAAGGGGGTAACAACATTTGAGAGCATCCACCTTGGCATGTAAAGGATGTATGTCATGTGGATTGTTGACCCCAAGCTTTTGTTGTTTTCCAGCAAGCTGAGACCGTGACGCTACANNTTGTTTTGGGTTTGAGTTTTTACAAGGGCTTCATTCTCTTCGCCAGGGACATTAAGAACTCGAGAAGAATGTGGGTCGAGAAATTTACCTCGAAGGCCAAGAGAGCCATTTATGGTTTTGCGGAGGCAGCTCGCTTTTTTTTTGGTTGGTCTTGAAGGAGCACTTGGAAATGGATGGCTGGACTGAGTCAAAGCTGGAGCCTGCCCTCTGCCATCCGTGGGATCTTGAGATGGATTCTAGTCACACATGTTGACGAGCCCAGGCGTTGGAGTTCTCGACGAACCACATCAAGGATTTCATTTTCCGTGGGCGAGAGATCCGCCAGCAGGATGCCGATATTACGCCTTGTCTATGCGCAAGGTGCCCTTTGCTCGAGAGCGGCGCGCGCACTTGGAGGAGCCTTTGTCCAAGGAGGAGAACGACCTCTACTTGAGGTCCTCCGGAGAGTTGGGCTGGATAACTCGGCAACTTCGGTGCGATTTGGCCTTCGAAAATGGCGTGGTGCAGCGAAGCAAGGTGGTCTCGCGAGTGGCAGTTTTGATCCGGTCGAAGCAGTGCTTCGGCTCAGCGCGGCGAGGTGCAGATTTCCGGATGAGGTTTTGGAGGGATGGGAGCTTGAGCAACGGGGTGATAGTTCACCTAGCAGACTCCGGCCATGCCAATGGGACTCCGGAACATGATGAGAAAGTACGGTACCGAAGCGTGGGTGGATACTTCATTCTTGTGGCCAGTGCGGAAAACCGTGAGGACGAACATCCTCGCCTACCATTCAAGCCAGACCAAGCGGGTGCCGCCGGGGCTTCTCATCTCAGTGAAGCCGTGGAAGCTGGAGATTGGATCATAGTCCTGATAGAAGAAGCTTCGTCAGGAAAGCTGGATCTTCGAAACTGGCCAAGCATCATACAGCAGAGGCCCAGGGTATACGTCACTGACGCAAGGTCAGTGTACGACTACCTCCAGCGAGATGCAACTTCGACGTCGTCTGACAAAGCGCGTGGCTATAGTTTTAGAGGGGGCGCTCTTACGTGAAACAGTAAGAGCCCCGAACGCCGCATTCGGTGGATTGATGGTGTGCAAAATATGAGTAACGTGTCAACAAAACACAATGCTGAGAAAGAAACCTTGAAGACCTCTCTCCGAGATGGCATGCTGTCGTTGGTGCAGAGTGACGCCAACATCCGCTTAAGGAGAGGAAACAGACGGAGAGAGCAAAGCGGGGGCAAGTCAAGAAGGACCAGACTGAGCACAGGGCCGAGCAGAGGAAGAAGCGGCTGGGTGGAACGATCAAAGCCGTGAACCCTGATTTCAGTGAATCTCACAGTTGAAACCAAAAATAACCGGTGTGATTGCTGTCCAGATGCGCCAGGCTGCAAGTGTCGTCTTTTGCGTGAATCAGCCGGCTCAAGCCGAATGACTTGCGCGCCTTGATGGCCTGCCTGTTGTGCATAGCTCGGGTCCGCTTAGACTTCACAAATGGAAGCAGAAGCACAGCATTGCGTGGCACACAGACTTGACTTCCATCTGCGGCATAAAATTGTTAGCTAGTGCGCTGTGTGGTCACCTCCCAGTTACCAGTGCGAACTCCGCAGAAGACGAGAGAATGAGAAGGATAGTCCGATAGGCCTGCGCCCCAAAAGATGTTCCTGAATCATGTACCTTGGCTCAGCATGATTTTTCAATGCGAAACTGAGACAATTTCTCTACATGTCGCATTTCACGCCTCTGCAAAGCCGGCTTCGCTCCAAGAACTTCTGTCTTTTGACCACGTGTACGTGTCAAGCCATGAAGCAAGGCTATTCGGGTCTCGCAGTCCGCCCATACCGCTTGCATAGTGTCACACATAGATTGAACGGATTTGCGCGGGGTATTCTTGTGATGCTGGCTTTGCAGAACTGGCGCCCATGTCAAGTGTCATTGGGCACAAAGTCGAGAGCCATGTTGTCGCAATCTTCTGCATCCGCTCCTAACTCCCGTTCCAGTTGATGCAAAGCTGCTGTTACCTCCGTTGCTCAAGGCGCGTCTCACGCAACAGAGCCCCTTTGTGTGCAGCTGTTGCCTAGCTGCTCCAGCCATGTTCTGGGTTAGCTGACGCCTTTCTTTGTTGACGAGTTTGCAAGGCCAAAGTGCAGACGTTCTAGGTACCCCACATATGCACTAGTCACGAAAATGCATATGAACATGCAGAAGATTGTGAGCGTGGTCACAAGATTTGAGATCTTCCCAGCGACCAGCCAGTAAATGGCGGCTGCGTATGGCTTATGCAAGCAGGCATCTGAAGCAGGTCGGAGCTGATCACATCGCCAGCTGAGCTCCGCAAGCTCCATAGGTCTGCAGAACTGCACGGATCAACCGAGCCTCTGAACATTGTCCCTTGGCGCAGATCGTGTGTTGCAGTGCAACATGTCTGTGAGGCAACTTTGGCAGTACACAACCGAAAGCAGAGGAAGATCATCGACGGATCGTATGACTCCAGGGTTGTTTGAGAAGCGCAAGCCTCCGCTTCTAAATCCATGAAACAAGCCAAAGGCCTTCAATCGTCAACCACTGGGATTCATGATGCGCAGGCAGTAACGAAGATGCTATCTTGCTAGCACCTCCACCCATGGGGACACCCTTTGTTTGATTTATAACAACGTCTCCGAGTATGAACATCGAAGAGTTGACATAGAAGCTGAGGAACTGCGCCATCCAATTGAAGCTCATGAAAACACCTTGTTTTCGCTATGGGGCTTCTGCCAAGAAAAGCCCCAGGTAAACTGGCGGGTGCAAGTGACCCGCAACTCAGTGGAAGCTAAGCATGGCATGTTTCAGAAGTGCGGCTCAACGTTTTGCCGCCGACGGATGGTCTCGTGCAGAAGTACATTGCCGAGCCACTCCAACAATTCAGGAATCCATTTCGAGCTGTCACCCAGCAGCTAAAGTGCCAAGCCACAAGATCCCTGTGATTTCAGCTGCCAGAAGCGCCCCAACTGCTCTTCCACGTGGCGCGCGCGTTTCGCAAGGCTTTGTATCATGTCTCTGGAAGCGATTGGCAACTGCTGGCCCTTTAGAAAGTCAAATGGGACCTTTTCGCTCTCCTCAGCACCCTGGAGGCCGAAATGCGGGAGAATGCCTGCTGTCGTACTGAAGCAGACAAAAGCTTCATGTGTGCCACGTACAGCGGAGTCCAGCAGCGGGCACTCATCCGTGCTCTCAGCAAGCTGGACAGCGTGTTTAAGAAGCATGGGGTTGTGAAGCACTTAAGGACAAAGACAGCATCTTGGTTTCGGCTATGAACGGTCTAGGCTGCGACATCAGTTTCTCACCTGCGCTGGTGGAGCCTGCTGTGGCAAAACTTGGAAGCGTGGTGCCTTGCGTTTGCGTCTTGGTCACGGGGACTGCTAGCCCCCGGGCTCTGAACTCGTTGCCATAGACTGTTAAGTGGTTTAGCGATTGCGCTGCGAACTGTGGCAATGTGGCAGTGCCATCGTGCAGCAAGTTGGTCGGCTCGCAGAGAGGCGTGGGGGTCACTTGTGATTGATTTCTGGCCCCCGGGCTGCCCGGCGCAGGGTGCGACACCGGCTTCCGTTGAAGGCGTGCCAGTTCAAAACTTTGATCTCAAGCAAAGCGAAGAAGCAAGCTCACTCCGGCCTGTTGGAGTGCCACGGAATTGTTTTGACTTTGAAGTGGGTTGCCAGAAGTGCAGCGCCACTCCCGTCTGGTGATTTTGGTTGCCAAAGTTGCCACAGGATGTACCAACAAACAAGGCAAAAGTTCAGCTAGGGCTTTGCGAAGAGCTCCTCGAAGCACTGCTGCAATATGTTAGATGTTTGGCTTGCGACAGGCTTGTGTACCTTCCGAAGCAGGTTCTATTACAAAAGGCAAACGCTCTGACCTGAAGCCATCTAGAGCCAAGTCGAAATGGTGGATCTGCAGCAGCTGTCTCGTGGTCAATGCTTCCCTTTAAATGGGCTATGCATTCTGCTTCGTGTGCTTCAAGTGTCAGTAGCTGAAGCGGAATGTGAGAAACCGGAACTCAAGAATCTGTTTTTGTTCTTCAGGCGCCGCGTTTGTCTTTTGTTGGTTCGCTTTCCTCGTGCAGTGTCACCCCGGGTGTACATGTATCCTGTTAGCGCTACCAATAAAGGGATATATGAGAAGGCCTTGGACATGGCACCAAAGCTTCCTCATGGTGCGTACTGGGGGGGGTGTGGGCGAGGGGAAACCCCCCCAAAATGGTGACTCGCGGGCCAGACCCATGTTTTGATGCGGTTTCGGGGTGCTGTTTCGGGTGGATCCAGAACGGGTTCAGAATCGGGACATAAGATGTCGTGTGAGTCGTGTGCAGACCGGCAGCTCAGCATTGACAGGACACGGCAGTGTGTCAATCCATCGCTCGACGAGGTGCCCCTGGTGTTTTTTTTGCCAGCTGGTCACGGCTAAATCGTGCCATCAACCTTCATGTCACCCATCCCGAGCGACTTCATTAGAGGTTGGTCCTTTAGACTGACTTCTCATGTCGCATGAATCGTTTCCTCGCAGCATAGGACGTTTCCTGTATTAGATGAAGATTCACGATCGCTGCGGCGTGATGGTCGCATGCTCTGTGATCGCTGTTGTTCCCAGGTCCGGCGTGGATTCAGCATCCTGGGAATGTTTTGTTCTTCTCGCGCATTTCTGCCTAAATTGTTCCCCAAGAGACACATGTCTCGTGTGCCATGCCTGTGATTCGCCAGCAAGCAGCTAGCCAGTGCTAACAAGTAACTATGCAGTTCTTTGGGCGGGCCTGAGGATTTGATCCGGGCCACATCGCTGGCGCAGGATGTGCTGGACGAGCTCGAGTCCTACTGGGCCGCTTGGCCGCAACCGTTGCTATCGCTGCTGCTCTCATGCAACATGCCATGAGACCAGAGTTAGGACTCAAGCCCAGGCACTGGACACCCGTGAGATGTTGCCTCAGTTTCAGTTTGCCACGACTTACCAGATCTCTGTTCCGCCTGGGCTCAGATGACTCGAGGTCTGATCTGCATTGGCGAGCGCTGATGCAGTTCGAGTATCGTTGGCGGTCGGAGCTCTCCTTTGGCTTGCAAGGCCTCTTCGCTCTGTGCCTGTGTGGGTCTGTACCCAACATGAACACAGAAGAAGATGCCACCCAAACGTCGTATGGAGTGTTTTTCTTCTTTCATTCTTGACCTGCCACGGGCCATTTTGAACGGTGCTGGAAAGGCCACAGACTTGCCTCCTGTGTCCAGCGCAGGAACCCCAAAGCTTGTCGCACGTTGAAGCAAAGGCATCAAAGCAAATTCTTGGCGGTGTTTGTGTGATTGCATATGCATGCTTCCTGGTACTCCGTGTGCTCAAAACGCTGGGCCCCTGAATCATGCCACGAATGGATACCTGTTCACAGACGTCTAAGACTCCTGAAACCTAAGCACCTCTTGCAAACGGCAGGCTTGATCTACGACAGCGCCGTTCGCGAGGCCAAGAGCAGGGCCTCAAAGAGCAACACACAGAACACACACACACTTCTTTTTGGAGAGGCATTCTGCAATTTTTGAGGGGAAGAGGAGTTTTTTCTTGTCTGCAGGTGCTCTCAGCGTGGCTCTCAGACTGTCACAGTGTGCAGTGAAGCTATGCACGGAAGCCACGCGGAATCTGCGCGTATTGAGCAAAGCAGCACTATGCAGCACTGATTGCATTCACTCCTCAACTCAATTTACCCAAGTTGGGAACAGATAGACGTGGCCCTCGGAAAGCAGAACGAACGTGAAAGAAGCGTTGCCGCTCTGACGTGGGCAAGTGTTGCGATGCCTGAGCAGGAGAACGACAGAAGGTTTCATGGTGCATTAAGAGGTTTCAGGCAAAAGGAATAAGGCCTATCAAGTACGATCAATGGGGGGGTGCTCTTTTCCGTGCAGCCTGCGTTGCAGTGGGTAAGTTTCAGCGGTTCTGTGGCCATCATCGAATGTATAGACTCTGTTTATCGACGTAGTATCTGTACGTGTAGGCCATGTGGCGCCTGTACATGTGGACATGCACCATGACATTTCGGATCTGAACACGAGTGGACGCACCAATTCGAGTGTACCGGATTTGCAGGACTACGCGCTGTGCTGAGGCGTTTGCGACGCAGCGCGATCGCGCGGAAAGGGAGCATAAGGGGCTTGCTGCGGCTTGAGAGCGACGTGAGCCGAAGGCCCAGCAAAGGTGCGGGGAACATCGTGTATCAGAAGGATTGAAGGGATGGGTGCTGGAAGGGACAGACTCGGTTAGGCGGCTACACCGGCAGGGTATGCCCTTGCACACCAGGTAGCGAGATATGAGCTACGCGCAGGTACACACTGCGGTGCACACTGCACACTGCACACCCGATTTGGAGAAGGGCCCGGGCTGCGGGCAGTATGGGCAAGGAGCAACAAAGATAGGGCTCATGACGGCCCGTCAGTTCGGTCAAACTAGAACCTGGCTTGGCAATTCTGAAAGCTTGCAGCAGTAGTGATTGGTGAAAGCAACGGAGAGAGGTTTGAAGTTAACCCTCACGCATGGCACGAAAATCAATGGCCAGCCGCAGAAGGAAAAGTACCCGGACTATGACGGCGTGACCAGCAAATGGATGGCCATGTTCACCGTGGACGACGTCCGCATGCTGGTGCAGCTTTTCGGCTTGAACTAGCGGTTGCTCATTCAAAGTAAAGTTCGTTTCCATTCTGTGGTTAACCAGGCTGTTCGAAGATAAGCAGACTGAAATGCTGGACCTAGCTGACCAGTGACTGGGCAAGATTAGTGATGGGCGTGGACGGAGCACGGAGCGTATTTTCTGCAAACTAAGGAGTGGGCTTCCTGCAGGTCACTGGGAAGAAACTTTGTTGAGCGCGGCATTTTGTGCAGCATCAGCATGTCTAGATGGCATTGAGGCCTGCCGGAGGAGCCGATCCTTGACTGTGACCGCGCACCCGGCTGGTGCCCACTGCCGGAGCGGCTCGGACTGCAAGTGGTGAAAGTAGGAGAAAGACGTGCTTCTACGTGCTTCTCTTCTTTTGCTTAGTTTTCTGATTTTGCTGCGCTTTGGAGGCTCCCGGAGCACAGCCGCTTTGCTTCGACCGGCGCCCAGGCGCTCGGAGACCAGGCCTCGCCACAGTCGCCACAGTCGCGACAGTCGCCACAGCTGAAACCCAGACGCGACTCTGAGACTCTGAGACTTGGCAGCAGCCTCGGTGCAGCCTCGGTGCAGGTCTTCCTGGAGTGCCACCCGCACTATGCGCCTAAGATAAATCGATTTCAAGTTCTGAAGAAACCAGCTTGGACATGCGCACTGGCAAGGTGTACGATCTAGGCCTCAAGGCTTTGATGTGCGGCTCGGCCGATGATGGGCACAGATTGAAAGTGGCAGCTCCAGAAGTTCGAGTTGAGGCGGCAACGGCTGCGACGGATTTTTTTCCTGGAGGGCTGTGGATGGCCGCAAGGAGCGAGTTGTGGGTTTCATCTCAGAAGTCGTGCTGCTGAGTTTTTCCACCTTGTCTGAGGCTCAACCCAACATCACTTGCACGCTGATGCTTGGAGGCAGCTGGAGGCAACAGGTGAGCCTTCGATGGGGGTTCGCGCATGAGTCTCGAACTCGCCTGCGCGTTTGGCCAAAAACAATATTCAGACGGAAGTGAGACGAAGGCACTCGAAGCCAAGGAACCGACATTGGTGCCCCGCCTTGCCAACGCTGCAAAATGCTTTCGTGAGTTCTATCGAGCCCATTACTCAGCCAAATGCATAGCAGAACTATGCAGAACTTCAGCAGGCCTTCAGCAAATTCTCTTGTGATCCAAAAAGGCCTCAGCATCGGGCGGTGAACACTGAGGCATGTACAGTAGGGCCGACGTAGGGAATCCTGGAACACGAAGGTTTTGGCTTTTGGCCAGGTCCAGCTCAGCTGCCTCCGAGGCTATCGAAGAGCAGCAGGTACTGCGGTACACTGGCACCCAAATGAAAGAGGTGGATAATTGATAGCCTCTGTAGGCCACAGCTTCGGGCGCTGCGTGGAGTCAAAGCAATGGTGCTCCGGTGACGGACAGTGACCCTCAACCCTCAACTCATTTTTTCTTCTCCTGTTGCAGCCAATCGTGGCATCTCTGACAGGACCTTCAGCACCTTGTACGGAGCCGGTGACCCCAGTAACCAGTGTGTACAAACCGACTGAGAAGAAACTTCTGCACCTGACGGACCCAGGCCAGCAGACTGGCTCCGCTGCGCACCTCGCCAAAACGAGCTTTTCGTATCTTTTCGTCTTTGGTTGCGGCCCACTGGAGCCTTAGGAATTGATCCCGGATTATTGTCCTGCGTGGCCGGGCAACGAGGCGCTTAGAGGCTTACAGGCTTAGGCTTCGTGGAGATCTTAGTGACGTCACCTTGGCGGCCTTGGCCTTAGCAGGTTGGAGGTGCCTACAGCAGCAGCTTGAGGATCCCATCACCCGAGGCCAAGGCGCAGAATTGGTTCACAAAAAGTGCCCCCCCTATACGCTCTGCATCGCTTTGCTTCCAGCGCTAGCTGTACGTCAGGCAGCGCTGGTGAAGGATCCCCTGGCTCATGTCTTCCTACGCCAAGTGCGGCAATTGCCATTGCCCAGCGCTGCTCTAGGCCCCTTGACGACTTCAATTGAGCCCTAACGAGGGTCGAGAATGTGCAGAAGGGGTAGATTTGCATGATGAATGATTAATCACGGCGTTGGTCGGCTCTGGTGCAGGAGCCTGCTTGCAGGAATTGTCGCAATAGCCTGCTTGTAGTGGACTGGGGCTCAAAGCGTTGGATTTTGCGCTTACAAGCAAAATGATGTACTTATTGTTCTGGGTTACCTGAGCGATTGCACTGATCGTCTCAACCTGTCTTCTTAGGTTCAATGAACATGGCGGCCCTACTGACAATTTGCCACGGATTGACCCCCCCTTTTTGTTTCGTGTTCTGGCCTCGCTTAAATCCGAAAAGCAGACCGTTCCAAGGAGCAAACGACCACACACATGTAACTTTCCAAAATCATGGGCGAACCCACATGGTTATCGGTGCAGCCGGGGTTGATTTTGGATAGTGTATGTCTACTGTTGTTTTGTGCATCTCCTGGATAAGAAATGGGTCCGCCAGGCGTAGGGTACCCTTCATTTCTTAGCTGGGCGGTGTTTTCACATTTCCAGAGCCCTGGCTGTAGGGTACCCTTCATCTCTTAGCCCATTTCTTATTCCTGGTTTGAGCCCCTTAAGGTTTGAGAAGTCCGGTGTTGAGAGAGTTGCCTTGTCCATTAGGCCATGGAGCCTCCAACTCCCAATAAGCAATGTAACCACAACCCGAAAACAAGAAATGCAGCACCTACATCTTATTCCCGACATTCTCTGTGGGGTTCGCCTGCCGACCCCCGCGTGCTTTTCCGTCGCGCAAACATTTGGGACGCGCTCGTGTTCGATCAAAAATCGCTCTCGCTCGAGACGTCCTCAAAAAATCGGCGTGTTTTATCGATTTTCGCTCAAAAAATGCAAGCCCTCGCCTTTAAAGTGCTCTTCAAACGGGGGGGTCGGTACCGAACCGCCGCGCTCGTTTTCGTCCAAAAATCGCGATCCTCAAAACCATGACGTTTGTTTATCGATTATCGATCAAAAAAATACAAGCCCTCGCCTTTAAAGTGCTCTTCGTAAGGGGGGGTCGATACCGAACCGGTCGCGCTCGTGATTGTTGAAAATCGCGCTCCCGCGCGAGACATCCTCAAAATTTCGCGTCTTTCGGACTTTGTAAACATTCAAAAATCGCGCTCCCGCGCGAGACAATTCGTTTTTTGACGTTTTGATGATGCTGGTATCATCAACAATCGCGCTCTCGCTCGAGACATCCTCGAAATTCCGTCGATTGATCTTCATCAAAATCGATCAAAATTGTGCTCCCGTGCGGAGCATTCCGAAAATTTTGATCATTTATGAACGATGATGTCGAGGGTTCTACACCAATCCTATGCCAAACGAACGTCGTTCGAGGTGGCTCTCTTGGCTTAAGAGGGAGGTATTTGGCGAAGCTTTCCGGCATAGGATTGGTATAGGATTCGTCGGCATCGTCCACGTTTTGATCATCTTCGTATGTTCAAAAACCGCGCTCCCTTGGCAGACATCCTCGAAATTCTTTATCCAAACCAGTCCCGGAACCGTGGACACAAACAGCACAATCCCGACGGAATGGGATATGATTGTTGGCAACGTGTTGCTCCCAATCAGCAGGCGTCATGCGGACAAGACGGTAACGAGGCCACGTTTGCAACGCAAGCGCTATGGCCCGTACGAAGCCTGGCGCCCACTCAGCCAACAACTTCGAGTCGCCGCTCCAGGGTCCTTTGGGGTCACCTTTTACACCCTGTAGGTCCCTAAGGTCGGGTAGTTAGTGCCTATGGTTGTGGGCTTGTCCAACACGTGGCCTAACGGACCCTGATTAAAGTCGACCTCAAACAGCCCAGCCTCAGCAGCATAGCTTAGCCACATTGGGTTGGACCACCACGACGGGACCTCACCTAACAACGGGTTTCCTGGGGCCATGTACCTTTCAACCTGCTGG
>CAJNIZ010007657.1:94562-104915 GCA_905231905.1 Symbiodinium pilosum
CATCACCCCATCCATCAATATCCCCCTGGCAAACCCACCACCGCGGTTCCAGCATCCAGATTTTGGGGGCTCTGGGGACCCCAGAATCCTTCAAAAATCTTCTGTGCCATGGGGATGAGCTGTTGGAGCGCATGTGAATTTTGGAGTGGTTTTGGGATGGGGTCTGGGAGGGGCCCTGAGAAACGGAGGCATCGGCGCCACCCCGTATAGACGTAAACCTCTCATCTAAAGTTGGAGGTATCCACGAACCTCAAGGGATTGGATTCCTACTCAAGGCAAAGTGGCTGCGGGCAGCATCATGCACTCAACAGCGCTTTCATGCAGCAGCAGTTTTCATCCTTGTTATGGCACGTTCTCTCATTTTTCATGTTTTTTCGTGATTTTTCCTCAGTCCGCACGGCTTTTGCCTCAGAAAACTCGTGTGAGGCGTCCTTCGACTCCGGGCCCCCAGCCCCCCCAAAAAATCATCAAAACAACAGTCACAAAAAAACACGATTACCGTTGATTTTCCAAGCGTTTGTCTTCTTGTTTTTTCCGGCAAACGCCTAGCAATGTAAACTTCCAGCCATGCTGAGAAGCGTCGGAGCCTACAAAAGCAAACATTAACAGAACAATGTTAGGGAAAACCATCCTGTCTTCAACGCAATGAATAGGATATACAGCCATGAGGTGCTTGTGACAGCTTGTGCTGCCAATAGGTGATGTCGTGACGCTTTCCTGCCCAGAGTATTTCTCCAGAGCGATGGGCGACACACGCTTCAAGTGTGGCCACGGTCTGAATGGAACCGGTGAATGGCCCCTTGATGGAATGTTGCCATGTTACCGTGATGAGAACAGCATTGCTTTGACATGCGCATGACTAGAGCAGGGTCTGCTTCTGTCTTATGCGCTTGACGTCTTGTGATGAGGCAACGAGATGCTACCTTGGCTACTGCGTACCTTGACAACCGCTCGGGAACCCAGCAAATAGGAGGGTCCGGTGGGTGAGAAGACGCGCTTGGCAGAGTCTGGTACCAGCTTCTTCGTCGCCATCGCTGGCTGTGTCACAAGCGTAGCAAAGGTGTTGCTGTTGCTTGTTGTATTGCTAACTGTTTTCCTTGCATTCTTCCTTGATGCCTCGCTTTCTTTTTTTCCTTAAAAGGCAGAGACCTGCTTTGTTGTTGTTCTTATTGGTGTGGTGATGACGGTTTGCTGATTAGCTCAAGCACTGTTGAATGCCTTTGCATGCAGATGACGCAAGGCCAGGTGTGCCCCACGCTGTGAGCCCGTGAATCATGATTTCCTAATAGCACTTTGGAGTTCCAGGGGAGCAATTCCCCGCAGCTTGACATGTTTGCTTCCGTTCTGGCTGCAGCTTCGGCTTGGGACATTATTTGTTCCTTCCATGTTTGCCCTTTCCTCAGCTTTACCAATTTAACAGTTGATGTTGCTAATTCTCCGTTTCCCTCGCAGTGTGAACACTCATTGCAGCAGCATGTAACTTGGGAGCCGTGTGATTGTGAGCAGCTTCGCGGAAGAAATCTAGACGAGCCTTGGCGTAGAATTTCTCTTGACCAACTCGGCCTTTGCAAGGTCCACCTCTGATGCTTGAGATCTTTTGCACCGCCCTTGGCCTCACAAACCCTTCAATCTCGGCCAACCTTCGGCCAACCTCAGAAGATGTTCGGACTGAGATCCTCAAGGATTCTGTCTTTCTGTCTGCCTCCTTCACGTGGAAAAGTGCTATCAAACGTGGTTGTTCTGACAGTGTCCTCCAACAATCGAGTCGTTCAGTTCGCAGCACTTCGTGGTTGTTGTTCTTCATTCTCGAGTCTAGTCATTCTTGAGATCTTGAAGTTCAAAATATGTTGCCCTTTCGGCTCTGATCATGGAAATGGCCTGATTTGAGGTCAACTTCCGCGATCCATCAGTTCATGCTGAGTTGGCAGTAGGCTCATCCGCATTCATGCGCATGTCCCTGCACTGTTTTGCACTTGCGGGCTCGACTTGCGCTTCTGAATGATGTCGTCTTTTTGACCTTCGAGGGGAGAAGTTCGCCACTCGTTCAGCTAGCTCCTTAGATGCTCTGGCTAAATGAGGCGAACGCATCCTTGCAGGGGCGGGACACAACACATTCGAGCTATCCTTCATATCGACTCTAGCAGGCAGGGCTATTGCAACTTCAGCAGCATCGCTCAGGTGGTCTGATGTTGCTTGCAGACCAAGAAGTTCCATCCACCAAAAGCATACCCGAATACGCGCGGTGCTACAGCTGCTAACTCTGTTCTCTCTCCAGCGTTCAGCTTTTCAGTGAAGCTTAAATTGGAAGTTTTCAATTCCTGCTCACCATGACCTGCTTAGGGCAGGCTTGAGCCAAACACAGGGGTTTTTAACCCTCACCACCAGGCAAAAGAGTTCGTTGATTTGAGAGCAAATACAAGAAGGGTGAAGCTTGTAGAGGTTTACAATCTTCAGCATCTCACTCAACAAGTTGATGCTTGACGTCCGGGGTGTGAATTTGAAAGCACCTAGCCTTTATGAATCGGTTCGACCGATGGCTTTTGGCTGGAGATTAGCCTGATTAGCTAGGGGGTTCTAAAAACTTCCTGGGCCAGGAATTTTGCGTGCGTGAACATCTGATTACCATTTGAGCATATTCATATGCATCTTGATCGAAGAACTATTTGCAACAATTGCGGACCATGACTCTTGGCTTGGAAACAATGCCACCGCCTGTTTAAAAGGGGCATCAACAATATGGCACAAAACAGGACCACCTCGTCTTTGTCTTCCACTTCTTCATTTGAGAGTTTGTTGTCGCCACCCCTTGATTTTCAGACAGGGCAGGCTGCTTGCCTGGACCTCAACATTATAGTCATTATAAATGATCCCGGCTGACAGTGACTTTGCAATTGAAGCTTTGAGATCGACCAGGGGAAGTAAGGGAGTTTTGTTCTGCTCAGTTGTGATGATTTCACGGAACTTTTCCTGGTTGATCACGTTGTCGCTAGTCCTCAAAATATCCACCAGATTTTCAGCCCCCCTCCACCGACCCCCTTCACCCCCCGCCCAAGCTTAAGAAACAAAACCGTTGAACCGCTCACAGACTTTCACCGACCCCGACCGGAAACCGGACACCGGACACCAAAGCAAGAGCTTAAAAGCTGACTTTCAGACTCTGAGTGTTCCCTTTTTTTTGTTGCTTTCGCCCGGGAGACATTTTGCTGTCCAGTCATTTTTCTGCCACATGTGTGCAGCGGTTTGCAGACAACACGCTTGTCTTTGTGCAGAACAGGCCTTCGAACATGCACTTGGCTAGACACATGTTGAATAGATTGTTAAGTCAGAGACTGCTGAGGGACTTCAGACAATGCGATGCAGTTGGTGGACGAAGCAACCGCAGAACCCTTGGTCTGCGAGTTGCAGACGCAGCAGCTTGACGAAGGATGGCATTCAGGTGAGAGGATGTGATGGCTTTTTCTGGAAGTCTCAGGTACGGCGTGCGCCGTAAGTACTACAAGCGCTCGAGTGGGCTCTTTCGCGATCACCGTGCGGGCGCCGGCGAGGATGTGGTGGCCTGGCCAGAAATTAGGAGTGCCTCAGAGTGCCGTTCTCTTTGCTGTTGGCTTTGCCGTTTGTTGAGCACTTGTCTTGAACTTTGCCTTCTTGAGCTAGCTTGAGAGCACTTTCTCTGGCTGTATGACTGCATGCGACTTTTCTCGTCAGGTTCCCTACATCAACCAATTCCATTCGCAGTATGAGGCGTCGCACTTTGAAGCACATCTTCGCCCAGAGATGTCTGGCAATTACACGTGCCTTGGATGGCCAAAGCTGAGGGAAGAGTAATCACGGAATCAGCAAGACGTCAAAGCTTCCTTCACAATCATTCGCCTCCATTGTTGCTCCAAGGCTTTGCGTGGAGGTCGCAGGGTCATTCGTGTTAACGTTCAATAAGAAGCTCCTCCTGTCTGGACGGTCTCAAGGACAGCCTGGTGATCTAAGACTGAAATGTCATTTCCCTGGTTTAACAGCTTACACCAGATCACTAGCAGAGCATTGCAAGACGCAGATAGACGCAGCAAGCAGTTCAATGAGTTCAATGTGCGCTGGAAATTCGCGCACGGAATGCCTGAGAGGGACTGCAACGACAAGTTCCAGCCTAGGAAACCGCGCAAGCTGCTTAAAGGCTTAAAGGGCGTAAGGGAATCAGACGACAGTTCTTCTATGCAGTTCCACACTACCTCGCCACGGTCTGCACAAAGTGCCAGCAGGTAATGCCTAAGCACAGAGATCCGGCAATTGAAGGAGTAAACGAGCACGCTACTGATCAACAGGTCTAGCAGAGTCTGGCATAGAGTGTAATCAAATGCACTTGAGAGAACTGAATAGCGAGGGCTTCTGCCGTCAATTGATCCTTTGGCTTCATGTTGGCAGGCTTTCTTCCTGAGCTATTCGTGGCCGAAGGGGCATTTCTGAACAGCAGCCGATTCTACTACTTCAGCCTGGAGTACTGGGCAGACCCGCTACTGCTTTTTGCATGCACAAGGAAGCCTTTTCGTTCTCTGAAGCTCTCTGACCAAAGGCCGGACAGAGTAGAGTCCTGGAACTTCCAGAGGCGGAGCTCTCTGACACGGTAGAAACTTATCTTCCCTTTGTCTTTGGTGCTGCCAGGCACCTGCGCCTTCTCTGGAATTCGAGCAGCCCAGTGCCCACTCCGGTGCCCTACACAGAGCTGCAGCTTGCATGAGCTTGGACGTTCAAGGCTAAGCGACGGGGCGACGGGATTGCGTGCCAACGGCCAAGTGCATTTCAGGTTCCACAGCTTCGACGACGTGTACGGATACCCTGTCTCGCACCGCGGTATCAATGATCCCAGCCCATGCCCTTCCGGCACCATCCAGTATGTCACAGGCCTCTCAAAAAGAAGCCTTTAAAGCACTCTTCGCACTGATGGGTAACGGGTGGCTCAAGCACACGGGTAGCTTACGGGTGGCTTGGCAGGCTTGAACGAGTACGAGAGCGGATGGGTGGCCGATGGATCTCTGGGGTACAACTACAACGAGGACAGCTTTTTTTCAGAAACAAACATGATGCAGCAAAGCATCGCATTCAGCAAAGCATTCGACAAGGCCAGCGTAAAGCGGATGGCAGCTTTCCGCTTCGCTCAGGATTTGCAGTGCCAGTGGGAGCTGGAAGCGGTGGGGAGCCGCGGCCGCAATGCAGAATGTGAAATGCAGAAGCATAAGTATGGACTTCATTCATGCATCTGCAGAAGCATCTGCAAAGGCTTCTGAAGAGGCTCTTGAAGAGGTGTTGTCAGTGTTGTGGTCTTCCAGGAACGTCCGTTTCACGGTCTTTGTGAACTTCTTGGACTTGGTCGACACCGCAAGCTGCGCAGGCATTTGACAAGAATTGTACAACAGACGCACTCGAGCAGCAAGTCGTTCGCTGCTTCGACTGCAGTTGGCTCAGGGTGTTGCATTAGTCAAGCACGTAGGTGACCGCTTGGAGTTCCACGTCGGTTCGGGAGATGCACTGAGACTTCTTGGCACTGTCTGCGGCAGCCACTCGGCCATGCGCCTGTTGAGTTTGTGCACCTACCCACTCGGTGCCTGTTGGGCTGTGTTGCGCTGTGTTGCGCCAGGCTATCCGGCGGGCACCGCCTTGGTGCAAACCTCGAGCAGGCAGAGCCTAACAACAGCCGCAAGATTTGCAAAGCCTTGCACAGAATATAAGGCGTCTTGTCTTACGCTTCATCACCGATAGCTTCGGAGAAAGGGAAGGCTTCAACGTGACCTACAACCTTACTGCTGCGAGCTGAATTGAAGGCCAGGAGAACTCCCTGCTTAGCCCTGCTCTGCTTAGGCCACAAATGAGATCCTCGTCGAAGACACCATCATCCCACGCACTTCCTAAGCGCGGCAGCTGTGGCAGCCTGTGGCAGCTATCCCAGGTGGTTTGCACCGCTTGGGTCCCGTCTGGGCAGTACCAGCTGCTGAATGCTGCAGAGAATTGCAGAGAATTGGCGGCGAGAGGGTAGGCATGGAGCTGTGGAGCTCGAGACACGCCGCGCAGAAGCTAAAAGCAATGGGATTTACTCCAGGGC
Source organism: Symbiodinium pilosum (assembly GCA_905231905.1). Lineage (NCBI taxonomy): Eukaryota > Dinophyceae > Suessiales > Symbiodiniaceae > Symbiodinium > Symbiodinium pilosum. The sequence goes on from CAJNIZ010007657.1 coordinate 100,648, forward strand.
CGCCAGAAGTCGTGAGATGTCCCTCATTGTGTGTTGCGTCTCCTTGATTCTCCTTGTACTTCGAAGGCGCGCATGGAACTGTGTGTCATTTGGTCAACTGATTGGGCTCATCAGCTGTCTCTAACAGTTCAGCAGTCTAGCGGCTACGCTACTCGCAATACGGTGAGAGGAGCTCCGCGAGACATAGCAGATAAGGTGATGCCAAGACACCGAGTTTTGTGCATGTTCGAAATGAGCTCATGTGCCTGTAAGATTGGAAGGAAGGTCTCACTCGTGCAGGTGTGGGCCTTAGACATGCAGGGAGACAACAGTGATCGCGCAACAGCATTATGGTAGGCACATTTCTTATGCATGGCGGCATGGGCCCGCCCTGTTGCCTGCCAGAGCGAAAGCATGCGTAAAGCAAACAGGAAGTAGGTCGGTAGAAATAGTACTTAGGAGTGGCAGGGTGAGAGTAGGAGGAGGACCAGGAGGAAGAGGAGTGGGAACGGCTGGGGGTGGTAGCAGCAGCAGACTAGTTCGTGACCTTGTGCTTTCGCATGAGAATGTTCAATGTTCTGCTTAGCCTGAAGTTTTCTCACTTGCAAGAAACGCATTCTGCACTCTGGGGACTGAGGTTGAGACGAAGTTCCATGTCGCTGCACCTCTCACACGTGGAGACGCAAAATGAAGCAAGCTTGGGTATCCTGACGCCCAATTCTGCCGGTGACTTCCGCACCCTGCCAACCAGTGCATGGTATCGTTTGTACCAAAGATTCAAGCCAACACTGCTCTCGCAGAGTCTTCCACACATGAGCAACGCAGGCAATGTACCCCATGCTGATTTCGATGCTTGCGATTTCCGCATCCTGCCGACCAATGCATGGCATTGTCTGTACCAAAGATTCAAGCCAACACTGCTCTCGCAGAGTCTCCCCAGCACGAGCACAGCAGGAAATGTACAAGTAAATGTACCCAATGCAGACTTCCAGGCCTGCGACTTCCGTACCCTGCCAGCAAGCGCATGGCGCCGTTTGCACCAGGCCTTCCCAGAAGCATCTCCGCATGAAAGGGTGCCAGCAGCTCCCCCTTCTTTTCCACTTCGCCCGGCTCCTCACGAATTGGAAGAGCGTAGAGAGAGTGAGGCGAGAAGGGGCCTTTTTCCCATCACCTGGTTGACAACCAATCTTCTCAAAAGACGTCAGGAGGAGACCGAGGAGGAAACCGACGATGAAGTGGAACAGCATGCCCATCCAGAGCTAGGCACAGCTGAGCTAAAAGTAAGGGCTGGCACGCCTGGCACGCTAAACATGCTAAACATGCCTCAGCCTTAGGGCCTTAGGGCCTAAGGCTGAGGCATGTAGGCATAGCCTTATAAGCATGGCCTTGGAAGGCCTCAGGCGAAGCTCCCAACCCACAGACCCTTGGAGGTTGGTAGGGTTTGGAACAGCATGACGTTCGTCTCCGTGGGAGCAGAAAGACACTGACAGATTTCGCTGTTTCCGTGCATCTTACGAAAGGCCTTTGCTGCACTGGCTCTGCTTGGTCATCGAGGATCGACTGAAGGCTTTGGAGCTTCCTTGGCTTTGCAAGCATCGGGCGAATCGGCCGTGCTGGCATTCCGGAAGGCGCCGTTGCCCCCTGCACAAGAACGGCAAGTTCGAGGTCTCCTCCCTACAGGCCAGGCCGAAGCAAACCAACGAAGCCCAAAGCAGGAATCTTGGAAGATGTTGGAAGATGTTGGAAGATGGGGGCCAAGTCTCTACAGGCGGCCTGGTCTCCGAGAAGCTGTCTGTTAATGACCTGTCTGACGGCCGATTGCTATGTGCCCTGATGGTTTCAGCCAGGGCCTTGGGGTTTCGTCTCGTGTCTCGGCTGCTTCCATCTGCTTCCGCTAGCTTTCGCTAGGTGCGCCCGGATCTGCTCCCCAAGGCGAGTCTCAAACATCCCGTCTCACATCCCTTCTGTGGAAAGTGATGCGGCGATGCGATCTGCCTCTGGCTGCCTCTAGCTTGAAAGTCAGGCCAATGCGGTGTCGCTCGGCCGCGTGGCGCAGTTCCTCAAGGCGTTCGAAGTGAGACGTATTCTCTGGAGTGTGCTGTAGGACTGCAGGGGAAGCTGTAGGGGAAGCCGCCTTGGAGAGGCTTGTGCGGCCTTGGGCATCAGCAAGGCGTGTGCATTGTGGCAGGTGGTGCTTAAAAAACATGGTTTTGGTTGCAGGTCTCCTTGTTCACCCCCCCCGACCTGCTGCCGGTCTCTGAGCGGGAAATAGACCCGCGAAAAGAAGTTTAACTTGGAATGGGTGCTCTCATTTGGCGAGGCCAGAACCCAGCAATCCGACGGCGGTGCTTCGCTGCCTTCAGGAGAACGTCTCAGAATGCCATTCAAGGCTCCCAAGATGTAAGACGGGCAGGCGCTTGCTGCTGTTCTACAGGCAGACAGAACGTCATTGAAGCATGCAATAAAGTTGTTGTTTGGGATGGTGCACCCTGCAAATTTGTCCAGGTGTCCAATGGTTGGACGGGCCCCCGGCTAGAAGGCAGAAAGAGGATGGGAGGGGCGTGGGTGTGCTCAAGAAAAAGAAAAGGACGGACTTATGCAGGTGCTTCGCGGAAGTGACGCTGCTGATCGTGCGGAGCATGTTGGGAGCTGCATTTCAAAACACTTGCCAAAGCGCCCAGCTTTCCGTGTTTCGTTGTTGTCTTTCGCACGGAATGTGCAGAACGCACTGAAGTCGGCTCGAATTTTGGAGAGCGACAGCTGTGGGCTGCCGTGTGAGAGTAGACGGTCAGGTGCTTTTCTTAGACTCAGCAAGATGGATTTCCAAAATCGCGTCGGCCACAAGTTTGGCACAGCAGGTGCGGATCCACATTCTGCATGCCTTTGAACGTGTTTGCACATCTTGACACATCCCCATCCAGCGTCTCACAGGGCCTGCAACGGACCAGGAGATAGCAGCTGACAGGCTGGGGTCTTCAGCACAGCGTGGGGTCTGGTTCTGAGCTTTGAAAAAGGCGTGAGCGGCTTCGGAAATTGGCCCTGGAGACAATCGACCTCTCCAAGGATCCTTGATTAGGGACCGGGGTCCGGTGCTGTAGGCATGTATCGACAGGATCCCTATTTCATGCGCAATCACCTTGGCAGCTACGAGTGCAAGCTCTGCCTGACCCTCCACACGAATGAAGGAGATCGAGTGATCGAGCATTTAAGCACAGCAGCGTAGCGGCGTAGCATGCAGCACAGATGCAGTTTCTGACATGTCAGGAAGTTACCTGGCGCATACACAGGGCAAGAAGCACCAGATCAACCTGGCCAGACGTGCCGCGCGTGAGAAGCAGGAAAGACCAAGACCCAAAATGATCCGAAAATAGTCGAGGGCGCTGAGGGCATGCAGAGCTGGCCAGGATGTAACGATCCAGCCGCAGCCACAAACGTCATCAGGCGCCACAACCGTTGCCACAACCCTGCATGCGCAGCCTGGGTTTTGAGTTTAGACTTGAACATCAGGCCCTCGCAAAACAGTGAAGATCGGACGTCCCGGATACCGAGTGACGAAGGTGCTTAGTCTGATTCGTCGCCCCTTCGGTCACCCGCGAGCTTCAGGAGCGGGATCCAGAGACCCAGCAGAAGGCGCTGCTGTTCGAGATCGAGTACCCGGAGGCCGTCAACTCAGGGAAAGATATCCGTTTTTCCACTTTCTCATGCCCAGAGTGATGCGAGGGCATTGTTTGGCATCCGGCGCAAGCCAGCGACAGCTCTTTTGATCTTGCTACTAGTAGCTTAACCTCTTTGATACCAGCTCCTCTCAAGTAATCAGCGAACACCCAGAGACGATGAAGAGGTTGTGCTAGACTTCCAGACAAGCGCCTCGATCTGCTTATGAAGCGCTACTCCGCTCATAAAGCATGCAATCATGGCCGTTCGCTTTCAGTTCGTTAGTCTTCACTTGTTCAGATGTGCATGTTGCCATCTGTCTGCTGCAGGTGGCCAAACAGCAACCAGGATACCAAAAGCCAGCACCGACTGAAGTAAAGTATGGTCCCCAAACCTGGCGGCTGTTGAGACTCAGCCTGAGATCAGGAAATATTACCAGGATCCCCCAAATAGATTGAGGTCGCGGCATGGGGCCCGAACCGCGTAGCAGACAGTCAGACACTCAGACAGTCAGACCCGAAAAGCAGACAGTCAGACACTCAGACAGTCAGACCCGAAAAGCAGACAATCAGACACTCAGACAGTCAGACCCGAAAAGCAGACAATCAGACAGTCAGACTGTCAGACCTGAACAG
>CAJNIZ010007658.1:0-15819 GCA_905231905.1 Symbiodinium pilosum
CCTAAACCCTAAACCGCATTATGGGTCTACAGGGACTAGAGGGTCCTGAAGTTGTGAGCAGTCCCTCAACACCCGTCTTCCGACTCAGAAGTCCTACGCATACATTTTAGGGTTTAGGGTGTAGCGTTAAGGTTTATAGGGCTTGAGGGTCCTGCATGGCGCGAGGTACCTTATACAGCGGGAGTCATGCAGCCCCGAATTTGCTGTTAGCTGCGAATGATACTTCACATCCTTCATGACCCTAAGCGTTATAAAGCTTGAGAATTATGGTAGTATGCTAAAGACAAAAGGGATGTTTTGGTCAAAGAAGCAATCAAAAGTAGCAGGCAGTTTAGCCCCCCCCCTCCCCGGCACTCTCTCACAATATGTTTTTGTTGGCCAGCGTCGGTCAACAGTGGATTTACCCAATGCCCCAAGCAAAGGAAACCTAAACCAAAGCTAATCCTACACCCCAAACCTTTGAAATCAGAAGTCAGGCCTAACCCGCCAAGCCTTAAAGCCCTGCACCCTAAGCCTTAAAGCCTTCAATCCAAAACCCTCACCCTCGACCCTCGAACTAGCCTCTGTTCATTCGTAAGCATCCGCAACTCGGGGTCATATATCCCCAACTAAGGGTACTAGAAAGGTCTTGGCACTGAAATCCCTTTATCATCCCATTCTCCATGTCATTTTGCATTAATTCAATGTCTTTTCCAGCTAATTCTCCATTATTCCTATGTATCCACATTCAATGATACTAGGAGGGTCCTGGTCCAAACTAAGCCCTAAACTTTCTCCCCCCCCCCCGTAAAGGGCATTAGGAAGGGTCCAGAACGCCGCGAAAGGTTTGCCAGTTACCGGTCCGTTTTGGCCTTCGGGACGATGTTCACCATCGCGCCGTCCTCACCTTTTGATGGGCGGTTCAGGTTTAGGGTTTAGGAGGTTATGGGGTTGTCCTTACAAAGGCTGATACTACAAAGGCTGCCTGACCAAGTAGCATACTATTTACTACAGTCATGCAGGATCTCCAGTATCAACGGTACTTTCGTTTTTGGGTTCCGGGGTAGACGAAGGTTGGTTTCGATACTGAAGTACTTACTGGTTCTTAAGTAGGGAATAAGGGAATCCCTATGTAATCCCTATCATATAAGATATTCCCTTATGCCCCACTCACCCTCAGTAAGGCCACAGAAAAGGTGGCCAAAAAAGTGGCCGTGAAGGTGGGCAGAAGCAGCAAGGCCTACCACGCCCCCCGGGCACCAAGAAGGATTGGGCCCACGAAGCACGGCAGCTCAAGTTCTTGCGTGGCAAGGGGAAGACAGTCTGAGGAAGCAAGCCGCTTGCTACAAGCCTGAGATGAGGGCCATGCAGAGGCTGCAAGAGACAATGCTGGCAGAGCAAACAGCCTGCTTGCAGTCTGAGATAGCAGTCGTCAAGCAGGAAGGGCTCAGAGTTGGCTACGCAACGCGAAGTAAGAGTATCCCTAGGGATCCAAATAACCCAATGTAGGTAGTATTTGCAGACTTTGGGGCCCAATGTAAGGATTATTTACATACATGGATCCCTAGGGTATGGGTCCGTCACCCAAATGGGCTTTTACTAGGAGCTATAGGATTAAGTTTCTTACCCTCAACGACACAACGTTTACACTAGATTCATTGCTGTTTGTCATCCTAGTGGAGGTTGAGACGCCCGTGGATGTGAACCCAAGGAGACTTGTGCAACATTCGCTGCTGTCCACACATGATATCATGGAGTTGGAGCCCTTTCCACATCCTGACCCTAAAGAAACGAGGCTCTTAAGCTTTGCAAGGTGCTTCCCTTTAAAGGGACCCTAGTGTTAGGGCCCTAAAGCCCCATTATTTGGGACCTTGGACCCTTAGCTTTAAAAGTGTGATTTCGCTGTCCTGTCACCTGTTGCTAGTCTTGCGTCAGGCAGCAGTGTGGTTGACGTGTTGGTAAATTCTAAGGGTCCAAGGACCTAGGGTTTTAGGGCCCAAATACCATTCATAATGTAGTATGTGGGCCCCAAAGCCCTATTATTTGGGTCCTATGTACCCTCATATATTCCGAATATATCATGATATATCCCCCTCTAACCCTTTTAAAGGGACCCAAGCATTTGGGCCCTAACGCCCTTCTACTTGGGTCTTTGGATCCCTAGGGAAACCCTAGACAACAGACCCGGCTTGCCCCGGAGAGGTTTTTCGCTAAACCTCTAAACTCTAAACCTTTAAACCCTTACGAAAAGTAATTGCCTTTTGGGTCGTTTTTTGGGGTTTGGGCTATTGTTTTAGGGCCCAGGTAAACCCTAAACCCCTTATTCCGTGAGTCCTCATGTTTGCACCCTTCCTTGCGTTTTCTGCTGACCCTAAACCCTAAACCCTAAACCCTAAACCCTACCCTTCCTTTCGTTTTCTGCTGGATTTAAGCTCCTGGCCTCGTGGTCTACCTAAGAGAGCCACTCGGAGGTTTAGGGGGTTTTAGGGATTAGGGTTTAGGGTTTAGGGATTAGGGTTTAGGGTTTAGGGTCTAGCCCCCCAAGTACTTTCCATAGAGTCCAAATGCCCACAAATAGGACCTTAAACCCTAAACCCTGAATTCCCTCAATTTGTCCGTAAAGATTCTCTCACCCCAGGCTGCATGGCCTGGCGTTTGAAACATTCGGGGGACATGCCTGGAAGCGAAAGACATATAGACGCCCTTAAGTAGATAGAATATGAGGTATATGGGGATCTTAGTGTAATATACCCAAAGCAATATTCTATCTACTTAAGGGGGACTATGGGCCAATGCGTTTTGAAAGCTAGCTACCTAGACTTCTACATACGAAACCAGGTACCTAACTAAGGGGTGGGGTAGAACCCTTAAACCCTAAACCCTTAAATCCCTAAACCCTAAAGATCCCTAAAGCCATAACCCTAAAGATCCCTAGAGCCATAACCCTAAAGATCCCTAAAGCCATAACCCTAAAGATCCCTAAAGCCATACAGAGGTCTAGGCAACAGCCAACCCAAGGTCCCCATCCCTGCAAACATGCAGAGCGGGATGGAACAATAAGGGCAGCATGCATCCCTAAACCCCTGGTTTAGGGTTCAGGGTTTAGGGTTCAGGGTTTAGGGTTCAGGGGTTAGAGGTTCAGGGTCTAGGGTTAGTGTTTAGGGTTTCAAGTCCCAGCGCAAGAGAGGTTAGCTACATTTACTTACTCAGAGAGTCCTCGCTCAGCTCTAGAAACGATTTGGAGGTTCATGCGCAGTTAAACCTGGGCCTTCAGGCGGCGCAGGTCAGCCCGAACTGTTACTACATACCAAGCCAAACCCTCAGCATCAAAATCGTCTATGGGCCCAAATTCCTTCAAGTAAATGCATGTATATATATATATATATGGGGCTTTCCCAAGATCAGGGGTACCTTTTTAGGGATCCCCATAATAAGGATTATAGTATATTTGGGTCTATATTGGGGTCCCCTATATATCCTTAGATGCTTAGGGCAAGCCCTGACTCTCAAATCAATGACCCTCCTTATTGGTTATAATCATGTAACAAGTCTATAAACCCAAGAAGCTTTACAGTATACCTCGAGGAATACCCCCGCCATACGGTAATGAATATTCCCCTACAAGCATAGATAATTTTGAAGATTCATGGGGGGAGGGGATCAGATAACCATGGACCTCCCAGCAAGCAATGCTACTCAACCCTAAACCCTAAACCGAAACAGGTTGTCTCCCGCATTTTCTTTCCTCACGCGCCGCCGCAGCTGTGGAGGCTTTACGGCCCCTTAGGGTTCACAAGGTTTAGGATTTAGGGTTGCGGGCTGTGGGTTTAAGGCTTAAAAGGATCTACCAGGTTTAGGGCTTAGGGTTTGTAAGGTTTTTGGTTAAGGGCTATGGGTGGAGGTTTTGGGGGCTGAGGGTTCGCAGGTGTTGGGAAACCGTGGAGGGTATACAGGGTTTCAGGCGTAGGGTTTCGGCCAGCGTGGCATCTGAAAAAGGGAGACTCCGAATACAACGGCGGCTGACAATAGGGTCAGCGTGGCAGACCCAACCTCCAAAAGTAGGTCTCCTCACTTCAGAATCAACAAGATTCTAATGTCATGTCCGGGGGGAGGGGGGGGGTGTTGGGGTGCCCAAATCCTAAACCCTCAACCCTAGACTCTATAAACCCTAAACCCCAAACCTACACCCTCAACCCTAAGCCCTAAAGGTTTCACAGCCTAAGGTGATGCCCTGGTACTTGGGATGTTTTGTTAGGGACAGGGTTTGGGGCAAAGTCTATTGTGTAGGGTTTAGGATTTTGGGATTCGGGCTGATGGTTTAGGACCTAAAGTTTAGAGTTTAGGGTGCAGAGTTTGGGGTTGTGGGCTTGGAGTTTAGTGTTATTTGGCTATCTTGTTTTAGAGTTTCTCAAAGCAATCCCAATTGCCTTCGAAAGGGCAACCACTGAAGGGCTCCTCTAATTACTCCATTGTTTATCTCCAAGCGGGCCAGAAACATTGGATGTGTAACTGGCTGTAGGTGTAGGGGTTCAAAGCCTTAGGGTTTAGGGGTTCAACCCCCCTACACCCTAAGCCCTAACCCCCTAGAACCCTAGATCCTAAACACAGGTCTCGTTCTGCGACAGATATCTCCGCGACAAACTCTTAGTGACTTCGTTGATCATGGGGGGGACGCATTTAAAAATGTGGGGTTGAGGGATTAGGGCTTTAGGGTTTTAGGGTTGGAGGTTTGGGGTTTAGGGTTTTGGGTTCAGGGTTTGGGGTCCAGGTCTTACGGCTTGAAGTAGGGTTCAGGGCTTAAATCATGCTAGCAGCTGGGCTCAAGCAGCCTGAGCCCGCGACAAATGGGCTCGCAACAAATGAGGTTTCGACAAGGGTTTAGGGTTTAGTGATTTACCCAGGGTTCCCTATACCCAAAGCCCCTTTGTTTTGGAAAGCAGTCACGCATGAACGAGTTACTGACAGGCCTGCAGTTGTGGGTGACACTTCTGTTGTGCGGGCTGGGCTATACATGAAACACCGATAGTGTTAAGAATGAATCCTGCACAGTCTCCGCACTTCGGTGCAACCCTAAACCCTAATCCCTCGCTTCAGTAAAGATTTCTTTTGAACTTTGGGCCCTCATGTTTTGTGCTGCAGGTTCCTTCAAGTCTACAACATCTTCACCATCACGCTCAAGATGTTTGCCGGGCTTCACTTAAACCCTAAACCCCAAACCCTAAACCCTAAACCCCAAACCCTAAACCCTAAACCCCAAACCCTAAACCCATGGCGGGGCTCAGGCTTCAGGGCTTCGACGGTACAACCTAAGTTTGCGTGGAGCCTTTTCTTTTCTTGTTGTTCATGTAGAAAACAACCCAGTCCCTAAGGGTCCAAGGACCCAAATAACAGGGTTTAGGGTTCTAGGACCCAAATACTACAAGGTTAACGGTATTTGCGACCTAAAGCCCTACTATTTGGGTCCTATATACCCATAGACAGTCCCCATGTGTCCCTATGTAGTCCCCTTTAAGCCCGTTAAAGGGACCCCATTATTTGGGTCCTTGGACCCTTTGGGAGTCTGGGCCGAATGTTTCTGACTCTAGCGCGGAGTGGAAGGCCGCAATGGGTTGGGGTCCGGAACCATCCCAGTACCTTTCCTCATTTGCCTGCGCTCTTCTGTGGTGGCAGCTGCTTGTGATGGGCTAAACCTTAGCTTCACAAAGCCCTTCTTGGGTTATAGTCCTCCTTAAGTAGATAGACTATGGCTTCGTGTATATTATCATAGGATCCCCATATACCCCATAGTCTATCTATTTAAGGGGGACGATATACTTACCATGAATGGTTTAGGGATCAGGGCCAGAGCTAGTACAAGCTATAGATCTCCGACTTCTAGCCTCAATGACCGCATCCTACATCTTGCCCCCTTGATAACTTCCCAAGATTCTGTCTGACCCGATGATACGGAAGAACATGACAATCAGCATGGAATTAGTGTGTTACGGCGTGGGTGCGCCTTTCCTCGCCCAACAACACCATTTGCTTTGCAGATTTTATTGGCATGAGAATTACACAAAGCTATGAACCATGTGATTTGTATGCTAATCTTACAAGCTCCACGAAGGAGGTCGCACAGGGCACAATTTTCTGCATGGAAGTGCACGTGAGCTACACTCACGGCCAAGGCCTCTTTCCTTCTTGTATTGAGAACTAAAGTGCAGAAGAAATTTCACAGTTCCTCAAAACAATCCTTATCTAATGCGCATGAAGAACCCACCCCAACACTCTCCTTGCCTTGGGAATTGCCCCAATTCATGTTTATACGGGTTCCTATGAAGGAGCCGGGCTCCTATTGCAATATGAGTAGTATTTATTTTGGGGATAGTATGGTACGCATATAGCGTAAGATTATATCCTCCTTTTGGGGTATAGTATTTTATATAAGGAATATAATCTTGCTAGGTTTAACCACCTAGAAAGCACTACTCGTATGGGTCTCCATGTGAATGTCCTCCAGTTTTGGAACAGGGATTGGGGCCAAGGTATATCCTTGGGGTCCCTCATCACTCAAACATTTGGAGCGCGCTCCTGGCTAAGTGAAGAGCCTAGGGTTTAGGGTTTAGGGTGTTCAACCGTCGACCTTTCCGCCAGGTACGGGGTAAGTCATCGCCAAACAAGCATGGAAAGTCAGAAAGGACCCTATTCAGAATGTCAGTACGTAGCCTTTTGTCCTTGGCACTTATTATCATATGTTTGTACCATATCTACCACTAATCTTTTCGTGTTTTTGGCTTCCTGCTGCCGTTCAGGCTCAAAGTCAAAGCCTTCAGGGTTCAGGGGTGGGAGGTTAGGGTTTAGGGTTTAGGGAGGTTGGAGCGGTCGCCAACCTTAGCTGAGTCTACGTTAGGGTCCTGTTGACCCTCAGAGTTAGGGATTTCCATGTACAAGTCTTCGACTAAGAGGCAGGAAGAACTCAATGCTAAGCCTTGACATCTGAGGTAGCTGATGCCCTAAACCCTAAACCCTAAACCGTGTGATGCCTGTTGCCTTGGTCTCAGGACACTCAGCCTCAGACACGTCGTAGGCTTCTCAAGCTTACGTAGCTACCTGCAGTGAGGTTTCGGATGGCCTCGGCCATTTAGGGTAGCTGTAATCCAATCATGACGCCCAGCTATAACCATATGAAGGACATAGGGGACTCACAATCAGACTTTCCAGTCTTCCGGCAGTTGCCATGCTCCAGCCATGTCAAGCATAGCTGGCCAACCGGAACAGAGGCAGGGACTTGGAAAGAGGATGAGGGTTTGGGGCACAAGTTTCGGGTTTAAAGTTAAGTTTCGCTTAATTTAGAGATGTTATTATAGTCCCCCTTAGGTAGATAGAAAATGGGGTATATGGGGATCTTATTAGAATATACTCCAAGCCATATTCTACCTACTTAAGGGGGACTATATTATTACTTATAGTCTGGGCCCAGCAGACCAGAATACTAAACCCCTAAACCTAAAACCCTCATGTTAGGGTTTAGGGTTTATGATTTAGGGTTTAGGGCTTAGCGGAATAGAGCCTAAATCATCTTAGGGACTCTAATACAATTTAAGCTATGTTCTTTAATTGAGTAGTATTGCGCTCTCTGTGCACTGCAAGCCTCGCCTAGGCATGCTTGAGGGAGAGTGGGTTCTGTCTTTGTGCTTGCTCAAACTGTTTTAGCGTTTTGTTTCTGCTACAGCTTTGTTTCTGAATCGTGTCTGTGCTAGCCATCAGCTGCTCCGTCTAGCTGCTTAGCTTTCACAATTTATAACGTTGCCTACATCTTGGGTACTGCCCCCACCCAGTAACAGTCTATATTAGGGGTCCTATTAAGGGCTATATATAACCATATTATACTTTATCCAACTGTTACTGAGTGGGGGCAGTACCCATCCTACATCATCCTGATAAATACACCTCTTGTAGCGGCCGTACCGGCTCCGCCACTCTCCCTTAATATCGTAAGCACCAGCAAGTTTTCCTTGGTGGCGCTTTGGGATAATTAGTCCTTTCCCCTTTTGGCGGCCCTCAATGTACCACCCAGTTTTCGATGCCCTAAACCTTACCTAGACCCTCCAATGTAGTACCTTTTGGGTAGTCCTAATAAGAGTCCTAAGCAAGAAACCATATCAAACCCAAAAAGGAGCTGCATTGGAGGGTCCAGATCCTGAGGATAGGGTTTCATTGTTTAGTGTTTAGGGGTTTATAGGGTTTATAGGGTTGAGGGTTTAGGGGTTTAGAGTTTTTGGATTTTGTTTTTTGGGGTCTACGGTTTTGGGGGTTGACGGTTTGGGGTTTGAGGTTCAGGATTTCGGCCTGACGGCTTGGGTGTAGGGTTTGTGGTGTCATCCCTTTATTTGGCTTTGTGGGCTGAGTACCTGCTGCAATAATATGATTGCTCCTCGCAACCCCTTCTACATCCCCCTATATGGGGTGTGGTCTCAACTCCTAGAATCCCCCTTAAGAACCCCTATAAATCTCCCCTATACAATCTCCTAAATTTCCATTGTTTAAGGGGCTTAGACTAAAGCTCATATCGCGGTACTGTAGTAGGTCCCTAAACCCTATACCTTAACTTAACGCATCCACCGAAGCCCTTTTCTCCATCTGGAGGTCGTCGGACCAAGTCCCAGATGAGCTGACCAACACAGTTTGACTGCTGCAGGCGCATGACTGCATGACCCCACACCCTACTTGGAGGGTCAGGGGGACTTAGTAAGTTTGGCTAATAATGGAGATTACTGGGGTTATTATATGGCCTATAGGAGTTATTAACCTACTTATTAAGTCCCCATGACCCTCCAAGTAAACCCTAAATCCTATGTTGCCGAACTTTGGGGATTAAGTGAACCTGCAGGTGGATCTCTTATCCACTAACCTAAGCCATATTGCTAATTCCTAGTATAGAAGCCCTCCCGTAATGTAAAATCTAAATACTCAGGACTTACTGGGCAATTTAAAACGACCTTACTCGACCTCACCTTATATGGATGTTTATGTAGGGAATGATACCAAAATGGCCTTAAATTTGGAATTCAAATCATTCTAAATTGCCCTGGACTTGGGACTTAGGACCCTTTGTGTCAGTTAAAGCTCGGATATCTCGCGCAGCTCGCGCTCCTGGTAGCAGGGTCGCAGCTTTGATGGAACGCCCAGCTATCTCTGGTGGTATAGTCGGACTACGTATGTGGGACCTTAATGTGAATGTGATTATCCCTGTGGTCACTTTGAATGTTGGGCTCTTCTTTAGGTCGACACTTGGGGGGGTTCAGACCCACCGATCTGTGGGTTCTGGAGATCCCAAAGCCCTAAGCCCTATCCCTATGAACCTTAGGCTGTTAGGGCTGGCAAATTAAAAGAGGGCCCCGAAACAACGGGATCCGGAAGCCGGTTGGTTTAGGTTGAGGGTTTAGGAGTTTAAGGTTGAAGGTGTTAGGTTTTAGTGTTCAGGTTTTACCCCCTTTTCCCAAATGATGTGCAGCTATGACTTTTGAAGTTTCTCAATGAAGATTTGAAATACTTCCTTCCTCCTAACACTAAACGCTTCCTAATATGAAATACGGCTTCCCCAGAATTCCGAATTCTGGATTCTGGTCCCCAAGACTCCAACACTACTTTTAAAAGGGTTAAAACTAAAGTTAATTAAAGCTCGGATCCTCTGAAGTAGGGGGGATCCGATTTGGTTGGCTTTCTATTTGGTTTAATTGGCTTGTACTCGATTCTAAGTTGATTTCACTAGGATCCTATTTTTGCCCCCTAATGTTCGGGTCGTACAATAAAAACCACCCAAACATTAAATACGGTTCGGAGTATATACATTAGGGGCCGGGGAAGCCCTTGAATATTAAGGGGACAAAGGATTAAAGCTGGTTGGCTTCAAGTTTAGGATTTGGTTTCTGGCTTCTAAGTCAAACGCTCTGACGGCTGGTTGTGAAAAGGGTTAGAGAGGCCTGCCATTTAATCAAGGGAGGGTTTTAGGGTGTAGGGTTTAGGGTTTGGAGTTTAGGGTTTTGGGATGTATGGTTTAGGGTTTATGCTTTTAGGAGATTCAAAGCTTTCCTATGCTTTTAGGCCTGCATCTCAACACGCGGTATAGAGGGCCTTCGATGATTGCGCCTGATCTTGAATGAGAGGCCCCCGAAGCACTCTGCAGGGGCCTCACTAATGAAGGAGGTCCAACAATAGCGGGTGGGGACTTAACCTAAGTCGCGAAGGGGACGGCCAATTTTTTGACATACCAGCTTGTGATAAAACATGATCAGCAGTATAGGGCCAGTAGCATGGCGTGTGGGTTCATGGACTCCCCTTTACTATGGCCTGAACACTCAACCCCAGTGTATACCAATGCAACCCACAGGGCCCAAGTACATGGGTTTGGGGTTTACGGTTTAAACTAAATTAACATTTCCCAAATTTGTGTGTTCCTTTTTTGAGGGGGGTACCTGCTGGCATTTTGGGGTCTATATTGGGGTCCCCCTACATAGGTGGAAACTACCAAGTTCACCAAAGCCTAAACTCAGACTACTAGCATCAGAATCCTTAGGCTTATGACCCTGCTTATAATCGCCCTGATCAGCAAACGTAGGTCACCGAAATTCTAGACAGGGTTATACGCCCAGTTCTAAGTAGCTATGAAGGCCCATGGGCCTCCAAGTTAGGGTCCTGAAGCCCTAAACCCTAAACCCTAACCCCTGAAGCCCTAAACCCTAAACCCTGAATCCCTAAACCCTAAACCATCCTAAACCCTAAACTCTACGGCCCTAAACCATCTCAAGCTCTAACCCCTTTCATGAACGGTAAACCTCTGTACATATTTGTAAATGAACTTGAATGGGGCAGTGCATCTTTAGTATAGAGGTCTACCTGAGCCCCAAAAGTATGTAGAATAAAGGTCTTTTGGGCTATGTTTAGTGGTGTTGGACCATTAGTTTACCTACTTTTGACTTCAGGTAAACCCTAAACCTTAAACCCTAAACCTTAAACCCTAAACCTCAAACCTTAAACTCTAGACCTTAAACCCTCAACCCTAAACCTCGAACCCTCAACCTCAAACGTTAAACCGTAGACCCAAAACCCTAAACCCTACATCCTAAACCTTAACCAAGTATCGTCCTTGAGGTTGCGTGTCTTCGCTTGGCCTAGCCTCTGCTTGCCCGCCATGCAGAGAGATCAGCCACTCGGGCGCTTGGATTTTGAGGGGTTTAGGCTTTTTCGGGGGTTAGTAGGGTTTAGGGTTTAAGGGTTTAGGGTTTAGGGGTTTAGGAGTTTAGGGGTTCAGGGTTTAGGATTGGTTTTGAGGGTTTTAGGTTTTTGGGTGGGGTTATAGCCGCCCTTAAGTAGATAGAATATGGGGTATATGGGGATCTCGTTATAATATACCCAAAGCCATATTCTATGTACTTAAGGGGGACTATAGTAGGATTCCAAGGCTCAAGGTTTAGGGTTTGGGGTTGTAGAGCTTCAGGTTTTAGAGTCTACTTTTTCCATGGGTTCTGGATGTGTCTTAAATAGGTCTTGGGGTTTCCAGATAGTTTAGAGCTTGAGGGTTGCCATGTCTAGGGTTTAGGGTTTAGGGTTTCAGAGGTTTAGGGGGCTTCAGTCGAGGGTTCAGGCTTTAGGGTTTAAGGTTCATGGTTCGAAGTTAGAACTGATGCCCCGTGCCGCAACAGGATTTTCCCACGTCGCGCAGTCCGTTTCCCTACATTCGAAATCCCAATAGGACTTCGGGGCCTCCCTAGGTCAGGGTTTAGGGTTTGGGGTTCGCATTTTCCACCCTACTAAACCCTCAACCCAAAACCCTAAACAGCAAAACTTCCCAGATGATCCATACTTGACTTTCGCACGTCAATGGCGATACTAGACTACTATGGGGATAATGGAAAATACTAAAGTATATTGGGGATATATAGGGATAATGGAAAAGAAAATGGAAACTACTATAGTTTTGTTTTCCATTATACTTACGACAACTCCTTCTTCAGAGCTAGCCGTGCTTATCGCAGAAGGTCCATCCAAGTACCCATTAACTAGGTGCTTGGGACGTGGGGTTTAGGGTTCAGGGTTACTCGTAAATGTAGTACAGGGTTTTAGGCACCAAGCCCTCAACCCTGGACATGAGTGTTGGGTACCTGGACCCTTAGGGCATGCAGATCCGCAAGAGGAATCTAAAGATTTCCAACATCGCGGTTGCCACGTATATACTGAGGTCGCGATTCACAGGGTGTCGGATGAGGATGCTGTGTAGTTTGCCCGGTGTACTGTACTTGAACTTCTTCCCCAAATTCCAGCTGTTGGAGATCTTGCATCAGTATTTTGTTGCAGCACCAGTTTTTTCTTTACGACATTGACGGTCCTTAAGAGCAGCCGCAATTCTGACTCGGTCCACGCTTCTGGGATGTGGGTAGCCGCTTTGTGGGAGTTGTTCCATATTACCTGCTTACTGAGTCCCCCTGACCCTCCAGGTAGGGTCTGGGATTTCGGGATGCAAGCTCTGCGCAGTGCGAAGGTTCGCTTTCGCCGTCCGCGGGAGCTTGCCAGCACTGTGCAGGACACTCCGCGTGCGCATCTCGTAGGAATAGATTGAATCACCACTTCTTCATAGGAAGACCCTTACGATGTTAGAAGAAAACACCTAAAACCATGGGTATTTTGTACTTAGTAGTTTCCATTTTCTTTTCAATGCGCCCTTGACCTTAAATCCTAAACCCTAAATTCCAAACTCTAAATCCTAAGCCCTAAACCGTAAATCCTAGACCCTAAATCCTAAACCCTGAGCACTAAACCGTAAATCCTAGACCCTAAATCCTAAACTCTAAGCCCTAAACCCTAATGCTTCCCGCGTTTCATGTCCATTTGAAGCTTCATCCCGGAGCCCAACACCTTAAACCTGGGGCTTAGCAATTGCTTGGGGGCCCAGGTTTAGGGCTTGTAGGGTTTAGGGTTTAGGGCTTCAGGACCCTTACTTGGAAGCCCATGGGACTTACTAACTACTGATCATTGGGCGTATAACCCTACTTATTGTTGGGGTAACCCCTAGAAGCCCATTTAGGGGGATTATAAGTAATGGTATAAGCCCAAGTATAAACAGTTACTAAGTCCCATGGGCCTCCAAGTGCTACAGCACGGACCTAGCTAGAAAGTTAGGGTATAGGGTTTACGGGTTTAGGGTTTTAGGGGGGAAAGGCATTCCACAAGGCAACCTATCCTTTAAGGTTTCGGGTATCCCACAATCCCAAACCCTAGACCTTGTAAACCGTATTGACTCCAAACCCCATAAACCTTAATCCCTCAAGCTCGCATAAACAGAAATTGTAGAGGGCAGGGCTTTAGCAGAAAAGCCGTTCAAAACCCCGTCAACTTGTCAAAGCTCTGGACACAAACCCAAAACAATTACAATAGACCCGGAATGTTTGGGAAGGCGATCACAATGATTGCCGTCCCTGGGTAGGTGGGATTTTTCAATGAGTATATGGACTATCGTTCCAAATAGAGTGGGATCATAGCCTCCTTTTGGATGTAGTATGTTGTAGCAGAACCTTGTGGTATTTGGTTCAACCACCAAACACAACACGCCAGAATTGGATATGAGGATGTATCCGAGGTTATAAGAGCCACTGTCAATATTAGCCTTGCCAAGGGACCCGTAAGGGTGGCCGTAGGGGTCCCTCTTGTTGGTTAGAATAGTCCTTAACATAGCCCTAATAGGAACCCATGGCCATTAAACTGTGTAGGAAAGATTGGCTGTAAGTCATATAGGGAGCCCTAAAGCCTAAAGCCTAAACCCCTATGTTCTATAGATCTCTCCATTCCTGAATTACTAACCACCTGTAAGCAAACTAACGGGGGGTTAGTTTGCCCGGGGCTTCGGTTACATGGAATTCCGGGCATATCTTCTTCCCCAGTTCAGTCAGCCTAAACCCTAAATCCTAAACCCCGTACCCTAAACCCTAAACCCTAAGGTCACAGATGTTGTGCTGCCTTCTTGACCGTAAGCCACAGCTGACCAGCCGCCATAGTCCCAGTTCCGATATCACCCTGAACCCTAAGCCCCAAACCCGCAACCCCTGCCCTCAGGTTTCAGAATGTTCCGTCCTGCTGATTTCGTTGCTTCCCTCGAGCTTTCCAACTTTACCCGGCTTTGATTTTACCTGCTTTTGGGGTTCTGGTAAACCCTAAACTCAAATCCTCAAGCCCTAAACCCTAAACCCCCCTAGTCCTCAAGCCTAGCCACAAGATCTGGGGTGTAGGGTTTAGGGTGTTAGGGTTGAGGGTTTAGGGTTCAAGATCTGTACAAGTTGTGTCGCCCAGGGGATCCAAGTACCCAATATACCTGGCATTTTGGTTTAGGGTTTAGGGCATTCGTAATTGTAGTACAGGTTTTGGGTAAGTTTATACTAGTTTCCAAAAGAGGGGGATTCCAATATAGACCCTACATACTATCATCCTGATTATAGGGACCCCCAAAGTGGTACCCTGCATTTTGGGACACCCCCCCAAACCCTAACCCTAAAGCGATAACCCCCTAAACCCCTAACCTGTAAACCCTAAACGATTGTTGGGTACTTGGATCCAATCACTCCAGGTATCCTTGTCCTTGCAGGAGTACTTCTGCCGCTGCTGTTGAGATATCCCATGAAGTACTTGGGTTTAGGGTTTAGGTTACGGAACAACTTAGAGCCGCAGTTATTAGGTTTAGGGTCTAGGGTTTAGATTGTTAGGGCTTTAGAACCAAAATCTTGCTGGTGGCTACTAGGGCATGGGGGAATCTAATCCCTCTGTAAGATCTTCCCTTATCCCCAACTAGCTCTAATCCCTATCCCTATACCCTAAGTAAGTAAATCCAACCCCGCGCGCGCACGCAAGGAGCCTGCTGCCGCGCAGGCGGACGATGCGCCGCTTGCAGCTGCACCAGCGGCTGCAGCTTAGACTGAGCAATGGAAACAGCAGTGGTGAACCCAAAGACCTATAGTCCCCCTTGAGTAGATAGAATATGGCTTTGGGTATATTGTAGTAAGATTCCCAAATACCCCATATTCTATCTACTTAAGGGGGGCTATAAGGTTTGCGTCCTTAAATTGTAGAAATTTAGGGTGTAGGGAGCTGCCGAGTCCCATATTCCCAATGGTTTTCGGTACCTGGAACCCTTAAATTTGGGTCCTTGGGCCTTGAGTCTTCCATACCTTGAAGTAAGGAATAGGGTTTAGGATCTAGGGAGTGCAGTGATGTATCCCTAGTCAGAATGCATCGTTAGCACGATGAAGGCGACCAAGCGCTGTGATGTTCGCTGTGTAGGAGGCTGCACAATTGCTTGCAGAAACAAAGCCATGAGCACAGCATTGAGAATTCCAAAGGCACAACATGCACGGGGCCACTAAGGTTTGCTCTAAGGCAATTTGCCCAAGACTGCATGAAAGGAGCAAGCAAATAGGCACAACGTCTACCTTCTTCCGGACTTTCTGCAGAAGATTCGTGCCCAAGTTCCAGATTTGATCTCAGCATCTAAAACCCTAAACCCTAAACCACAGGCCTTCTCAACCTCTTACCTAAGCCCCATAGCCCAACCGTAACTAGATTGAATTCTATTCGGAACCCAAGCCGAAGCCCAAAAGGTTTCGCAATGGCTATACTCAGGCGTAAGTACACTTACTTGAACCGTAAGCCCCCAAAACCTAAACCCTACCCTTTAGCATTATTTAGGCCGAAAGGCTGGAGCACACGAAGTCCGGAAGTGGCCTCAAGCCCTAACGCGTCCCGTTTGAGTTTCAGGGTTTAGGGTTTAATAACTACAAGGTTCCTGAAAATAGTGTTTAATTTCTGTTACCTAGAATC